>QOCX01003088.1:0-18427 GCA_005959815.1 Sarcophaga bullata
TTTACACAGTTGTTCTGTAGATCTTCGTAACGGAGATCTGGAAACCACGATAATTTACTTCATTCGCACAGCGTCTTCACACAAGACTGACTGAACTTTTACTCCGACTCTGCACGCTTTGCCTTGCCTTTTATATAGCGGCTTAAAAAGTCTGATGAATGTTCTTGTAGGCGAAGGTTCGGGCCCTTTACAAACTTGTTTGTTGTCAGTGTATGTTGTTACGTTCGTCCTTTCAGTGTTGTTCTTGCTTGTTTGTTTACTTGTTTACCCCTCTTTCATTATAGTGATGTTGTTGTTATATTTTTGTTTTTTTGTTAATCAAGTAAACAAGTCCGTTGTTTTGTTTTTGTAGCTTTTGTTTAACATTTTAATGTTAAATGTATATTAAAATCTTACTCCCATGGAGAGGTGATATCAATTACGGAAGGCGTAGGTCGGTAGGTTTTCAATTGGAACCACAACCTGAGATATAATCTCAATAAGTTACAATAGGATACCTTTTATTTAATTGTATGACATTCTATTGCAAGTTTTCAACGGGTTCCCAATTGGATCCAAGGGCAATAGGGTCTGTCAATACATAACATAAATAATTGATAATTCTAACCTTTCAGTCAGGATTACGACTTAGATTCTAGCACCACTTATATTGAGTGTATTCTTTTTCACGAGCGGCGCCACCTAGGTTCTAAAGTCGCCTGCGAACGACAGATTTTTTTGCACTCTCAGACTTTTTACCAGAGATATGTTGAGAGAAAGTCTCATATTTCGTGACCTAACGTCACATTACTAACTAAACTACTGCGAATTTTAGTGTAAAAGTACGACATTGTATTGTAAACTTTCATCGGGTTCCAATTGCATTCAGGGGAATTCTGATCGGTTGTGATCCTGAAATTGACTCTTTTCATTTTAATAGGGGAGATGTTGTATCTTAAACATGGCTTTCGGTATATTAACTTTCAATTTAGGCAACAACGGGGTAGGATGGTGCAGTAGTCGATTGTCTTCAAGGCAGCAAAAAGAACCATATACAGTGAGCATCAAAATTGTATAATCATGTATAAATTCCAACAATCACCCAAACCCGACTTTTACCATTAAAAAAAAAATTGACCAAATTTCGAATTTTTTATATTTGAAATAAAACAATTTTAAAATAGAACTAACGGTATTTTATTAATAATTTATTTTTTTTAATGTATAGTTGCTTTTACGCTCACTGTAGATTTACCACTTTGCTGACTTGGGTTCTTGTAAACGCTTCAGCTTGCAGTACACCTACACTTATCCGGAAACCTATATATAGCCACGAAGTGGCTAAGGACAAAGATATGCCATAAAGCCTGAAGGCTCAAGAAGATCAACAAAGAGATACAGGAAATGTATGATTATCCCAATATATCACCTACTGCGGTTTCGCACAAATTTTTGTGTATTCTTTATTAAAAGATTCTATCATTCGTGATTAAATAAGGATATAAAAGTTGATATGTCCACCGCCTACGGATCCGTAAGATCATCTGAATGGCAGAATGCCTTTATATCCAGGATTGTATCCAATAGGAGTAGAACAGTTTTCTATATTTTTCTTTCCTCGTGTATGCAGCCACAGAAATAATTCCCGAGATGTTAAAGCCCAGGAATTTCAAGACAGGACTGGTTGTTCAAGTTCCCAGAATTTCAAATTCCGGAAGCCTTGTAAATATTATGGAAATTATTGGAAATTTTTGTTTGGTATACAATTGTTGCAATAATAACTTAACTTTTATTTAGCTGGATAGCTGGTTCTGACAAACATTTGTTGTATTTGTTTATAAATTTCACCGAAAAATGAAAACTCATGTATGGGACTGTTTGAAATAAAACATAGTTTGATACTGCTATTTGCTCTTTGTATTCCAAAATAATTAAATGTTTGGGAAAGAAGTAAAATTGATTTGAAACCGAGTAAAAAGTATCTCCAAAGTTTGTGTCTCTGAACCCATCACCCGTTGTCTTCATGCAACAAAATTTTTTTTTACCACAATCGTCTTTAGCATAGAGGTTTCATCGTCAATGTTATCACACAAACTTCTCCACTCATCTGTCTTTCAACGTTTTAGTTTTTTTTAAATACTTGATGAATCCTTATAATCCTTTCGGTGTTTTGTTTTCAAGTTTCCGAATTTTAGTGCTGCACTGTAGAGTCCCTGTAGTTCATTTCGAATTCTGAAAAAATCCTGATTCTTTCTCCATTGACACGCTTTTAATATGTTGCTTTTTATGCCATAATAAAATTCTAAAATATTATCAAATTTCTAGGATCTTCCAAAAGGAACTTCCCAATATTGACAGTTGATAATGACCGCCTTGTTGAACTTGTCTGTGAAATTATTACTATTTTTCAAAATCACCCTGCACGTTTACATACAACGACTTGTGAATAGTCTGTGGAGCAGGTGGCAGCTGGCCTTATTTTTCATCAAATTAGCAGCTTCAGCGATGAGGCACAATTCGGAAAGAAAATTGCAAGACTTTGAAACGATACATGCTCCCAATGTTGTCCAGACATTACTGTCATTGGCAGGCAACATAGGTCTATGATTACCAATTTAATTTGATGGAAATTCTGGCCACAACGAGTGGATGTTGCTATGTCCGCCCCATAACTGAAGCATTGGATATTCTGCACGAAGATTAAGGGCATGGCCATCTCACGTGGATTCAACTGGTACCAGGAATGTGTGTGCTATTTAATCCGCGTTAATCGGTTTCTTGTATGGTTTTCTTAAGTCGTAGGCATATAAATAAATCAGCCCTATGGAGACATTTGTATCTTGACACTCACTTCCTCACACTCCACTAAATATTTTAACGTATCTCCATAAATCTAACAGCTTTAAATTCGTATTTATTTTATTGGATTGTATTGATTTTGATAATACACGTATTACAAGTCTTCAGCACAAGTCTTCAGCACAAGTCACAATATCAATGCTTTACCAAGTAATCTGATTTCCACGGAAATCTTTAATTTTTCGATTTAAAACTTCAATTGATTCCAAAGTGCATTTGGCTGTGACTTTTGCTTAAAACAAATTGAAGCTTTGAATATATTTGACAAATTTATTTTGAAAAATTCGTTCTACTAGGTAATGTAAATGAAACCAATACCTTTTATAGTGTCACGGTGTTCTCTCTCCAATCATACATTTGCTCGAACACTGTTCAATTATTTAACTCGTTATCTGGCACATTTTCTAATGAAATGGAAATTATTTACACAATAAAACTGTGACTAAATAATCATTCAAAAAATATTTTGGTGACCATTAATCATATGAGATCGATATATCGATGTAAACACCCTTATAAATGGTTGTTCAAATGAATTCATGGCTGGATTGATTATTATTTGGCCAAATGAATAATGAATAGCGTATAGTGTCATATGGTATACCACAGACGCTTAAAAGCCATTTGTAAATACAATCAACAGTCAAATGCCCTCAAAAGTAATATGAAAATATCAATTGCAGCTTTACAAATTACAACAAAAGAAGCATGAGAGAAACCTCTACAGATTGTATTGTATTTCCGTTTATACGGGTTAATATAAAAAATCACAAGCTGCAACAAATATTATGTCTCGAGTACATGGTGTACACAACGTCAGCATAGGCTATGAATGATTATCTATTGGAAAAAATATATGCGGATGAATACCACATTCAGTATTTATGCTGTATAGCACAAGTGTTCATACCAAATTGGGTGTATTGTTTAGACGATCGTCCGAATCGTTCTACCGGGAGAACTATTCGCAATGTGATGGAAAAAATCAAGTCCAGGTAATCAGTAAACTATCGATCAATACTCGAACGTTGAAGAAATTAATGATAGTAAGAATGTGCAAGAGGAACTCTTGCAGTCGATTTCAAATCGATCAGAAAAACTTTACTTTTCACAGTCCATGACTTGGCGCATATTGCTTCGTGACTTGGCGCACAAAAAAAAGTTCTACAGACCAAGGACCTGAAAAGAAACTAGCATTGGCTACGAAGTCTATTTAAAGTACATTTCATAGAGATGATGTGATTAAGCCGTAAGACCACAATGACCCTAAAAGGCAACATCAGCCTGATTTATGCACAATAGTAATGGAAACTTGTAACAGAATTATAGGCAATATTTGAATTTTAATCAATAAAGTCTAAAAATAATTAAGTGATCAAAACTGCCGACAACATCGTGCTATCATCATACTTAATTATTCCACGCAATTGCTTTGAATTGAGTTCTTTACTTCACTGCCTGCGTACTGAAGCACATCAAACGAGATTTGGAATAAGAGCAGTCTTTCACTGCTAACATCCAATAACATCATTTTCTATATTTTTTTGCACAGTTTATTACGTCGCACGGCTATATGATCTCTCTGTGGCAACATTTTTCAACACTTTGTTTGGTAGCTTACCACTGGCAGCTAAAAGGTTTTAATCCGTGTAACTGTTGGTCTATTTTTTTTTTACATACGAGAGACTTCATGTATCCCGTACAAATATTGCACATCAATAGTGGCCAGTGGACTCCTCTCAAACCGATTTAGGAAATATATTGTATGGTTTGGATGGCTGATAGTTTTTCTTTTTTTATTCTTTCGTACATTTTATCCAATATAATGGAATTTGAGAACCTCAAGCCCTTAGTAACTTTGTCCACTATATTGGATATCATCTGTCATTGTTTATGTATTTAAATAATAATACACTTTAACTAATAATGCTGTGCTCTCAGTTTTATTCTATTATTTTATTGAAATCGCGATAGTGTGTTGAATTATTTGACATGAAACCACGGCTGAAACCCCACATCAGATATCTCCAACAAAATTAAATACGAAACATTATTTCTTTGGCTACTTTCTCTCAGCAGATTTCTGACAAAAAATGTGAGAGGAAATAAAATTGCCATGAAAAGTTTCTCCAAAATTCTGTCGTTTGAAGTCGACTTTAAACTGTAGGTCAAGCAACTCATGTATAAAAGTAACATACACTGCATAAGTGTTGCAGTNAGAAACTAGGTCGCAATCCTGCCTGAAGACCAATTACGTATGTATCACTTTTATTCACGATTCTTTTTAATCAAAGATAAAACGTTTCGGTTTTCAATACCATTGTACTTAATTCTAAAGCATCTAATCTATATCTAGTCTAGATTACAGACTAACGGGCAACACTTTACGATTTAGTGACATCATTGTTCTTCGCTCTTTTTGTACACTATTTTTATTTTTATGTCTGGAAACTTCACCATCTTTCTGTAAGTATTGTTGTTGCATTTTCGGTGTTCATTTTGTTCCCTTCTTATAATTTCCTTGTTTGTGTAATTTCAGTTTACAGTATTACATACAACTTTTGCTGTTGTATGTTTGCTTGCGTATGGCTCGTTATGTTGGTGATGTTCACTCGACAAAGGAATATAAGTGTGAAATCTTGTTGTTGCTTTTTATTTTATATTTGCTCTATTTTCTGATTTAGTGTGAAAATTATTTCCGTCGTAGTCGCCGTCAGTGCTAGTTGGTAGTGATGTTGGCTTATTACCCCAGGTCAAATATGCAAAATAACGAAATACGTGAAAAAATATTTCTTTTTCTGCCTTCCAGCAGAATTTACGCCTGGCAAAAACTCTGGGAGGTAAAAAAATTGCCATGAAAAGTTTCTCTAAAATCTGTCATTTGGAATCCGACTTTAAACGTAGGTCCCGCCACTCATGTGTAAATTAACGCCACAGTAACATAAAAGATGTGAGAAGCTAGGTCGTAATTCTAACTGAAGGCTTTGCAATGACAATTATTTACGTTTCTAGACCTTTGCTGTCCACTGTAGTCATAAACCACACTGGCAAGTAAAAGGAACGCGAAGAAGTTGTTACCGAGTCCAGTGTTCCAACTATTTTTTTATTTCCTAACTTGTTTAGTAACAATAATCAACAAATTTTGCCCAACACTGTATAAAAGCAATGGAGAAACTATTTCAGTTCTTTCCTAGCGCAATGATGACATATGCCTACATGCCGTTGTTGAAAGTTCTTTATGATTACTATTTATCACACACATTTACACAGAACTCTAACTGGTTTTTTCCTTAACAAAAACCTTCGTATGCCTGTCATAGGAGAGGAATCATGGTAAAATCTTTACTCATCTTGTGGTCAAGAGGCAATTTTTTCGTTTCTGTATTTCAAGCTAAAGTGTGGAAGGACTTCTCTAGGTTTCTCTAGCAACTATTTTAGTTTACTTTAAATTAAATTTTATAAATCTTTAATTAACAATATTTGAGTTGGATTCGATTCATATGTAAACGATTTATGCTGCTTATAAATATACCAGTCGGACAGCAAAATCTTTTAGTACACTGACAATATCATCTCTCTTAGCCATTCTTACTGAATTTTCCAACCCACAGTTTGTATAAAACAGTTACATTCGTTTTTTATTGGTATTTTATTAATTTATTGTGTTTTATAATAAGAAAAAATCTTTTATGTTTTTCTTCATAAAACCTAAAGAAAATACAGGAAAAAGTTCAGATATCACCATGGCGTACCCCACCCAGGAGAGCCCAGAGTAAAATTCAAAACTTGAAAGCCTAAGTACTATGAACAATGTTCTCCTTTGTATTTATAGGCATACTGTCGCTTTAATTGGGTCCAATCCATGTTTGGTTGCCGTTGAGATATGTGCGAGTATGTGTAACTAAGGTCGACGTGATTGGTGACGCGGTGTTTCTGACTGGCACCATGCAGCATGTTTTTCGTTGACTTCTGCCTTTGAGCCGTTCTATCCGATTACGTATCCTTGTTTCTGCTGTTAGGGGAGTTTTCGTACAATTCAGTCTCTTAGTGATGGTGGGTTGGCGCCTCTCTGTGCGAGAGGTCAAATCCGGCCGGTTGCTGGTTGCATTGTGGGCAGACCAGGCTAGGGTTGGGTGAGGAGGGCGAGCGGAGGCGTCTCTCTGTTTTTGCCTTCAAACTATATTGGAGTTGTGGGTGGAGCATGCTGGTGTATAGGCACGTTTTTTATGCGTGCGTCATCACTGTTTATTCGTTCTGGGGAGCAGGTATTGCAACGCTGGTGTTGCCGAGTGTGGACTACCGATCTTTTCAATCAAATTTGAAAAGTTTATTTTGCCTAGAACAATTTACAAATATTTCTAGTTCTAATAGAATTTGATTTCAATCTTCAACATAACATAACAAATCTAAAAAAAATTGAATTTCTGTTCTCCAAATTTTATTCATTACATACTGCGACATCTGTTTATTATAACTCTGAAAATTTCTATGCTGGATAATATTCAATACACAGAAAACATGAGTAAATTTTATAATTGAATTTCTTTTCTCTTGCCACTTAAGATTTTAATTTTTCAACAAGAAATTTATTTGCAGACGGACAAAGTGGATTTCGTACATACCAAATTTTTGTTTTCGATTGGATTTGGATTGTTTCGTAAAGAAAAAAAACTCATGTCCAAACTAAATTCAAGAACAATGAGAAACTATTCGATCCGGAAATCCGGACTTCATTGTCAATACCAAGTAACTTACACGATATTCAAAGACTACAGTGCCATGACACTACCATTGACCTTTACCAGACCTTCAGTCAGGATTCACGGCTTCCTCACATCCCTTCGCTGTTGTGTGCCTGCATGTTTACCTTTCATACATGAGCGTGCGAACATTACACGACGACGATTTACTTTGAGACAAACCTTTTCATCTGGCACATTTAGTTTAGCGGTCCTCAGGAGTCTTTCCTGCCAGAAATCATGTGAAGTAAGTCGCGAAGAGAACTATTTTCATATTTCGTCTCTTGATGTTTACCAGGTATTCGGAACCCCTGGCTTTTCGATCTAATAAGCCAATACATTACCCACCTAGACTCACGGCGACCTATAAAGACTAATGCACTTAACATAATTTCATTTGAATCTGCACTCTCTAGTTCGTTTTCCAATGGTTATCCGCGATAAAGTGTTGCAGATTTTTCTTTTCCTAACGTGGGGAGCCTTAAGGCACGTAGCGCTCTTCCTGTTGACAGCACTTGTTGTCAGTGTCCGAGGATGATCCAATTCAGGCAGAAAGCAGTTAGACAATAAGCGACCCTGTAGTGCCCTGAACAGTGATGCCCCGGTCAAGGCGTTGTTTCCAAAGAAATATGCACTGATGACACCTCCAGCTCGAAATCCTGACAAAACAGTAACTTTTTCAGATTCGTATGGTTCGAAATGGGCCACACCGCTTACGTTCATTTTCGAAGGAAATTAGGGTCAGTTTCCAACTGTAATTTTTCATTGCCTATAGACAGTCAGCTTTTGTATGTGTGCAGTCATAGGTGTCTGCACAATATTCATCAAATTGTTGTGTGCGAAAGGCCAAGTCCTTTTGTGAGGCGAGCAATCCGCTGTATTGAATTCTACTGCTCACATTTTACGAACAACGATGATGTATTTTTCATATCTTGCGTTTCGTCGGCGGTTGTTAATTGATAGTTTTCTGCAGGCTCGAGTTTATCAGTAGCATTGCAAATAGTTCACTCGATTGGAGGATTACGATGAAGGTTGTTTGGTAAAGAAAGAATTATTATTTACACATGCTGTTGAATGCTTCAACCATCCGTGGTGATTTGGCAGAATGACTAAATAATTAGACGACTTATTTTGTGTAGAACTCACAACAATGGCAAATAAAACTTTTAAAACAATCTTAGAGAAGAAGTCTAAATTTGGTTCCTACTAGTCATTATCAATGATGCCACCAAGATGTTTTCTCGCGATATATCTCATACATTGTGTTTTTTAAATTTCTATTTTATGTGTGTTGTATTGAAGTCGTCGTAGTCTAGCAGGTAGACATATAAGACGTGAGGCCACCGATCAAACCCTAGGTCAGACACCTCCCACAAAACGGAATATAAAACATAGATGTTCGGTGACCTCCCTTCTCTGCCAGAGTTTCTGGCAATAAAACTACATAAAAATTTGTGCTTCTCGTCAGTTCGGTGGCCACATCTTAACCTTTTGTCCACCTACCTCAATTTCGGAGGTTGATCCGGTGACCCATTTGAACATCGATTATCTCCCTGCGGAATATCTGTCTTTCCAGTTGGTTTTCGCTCTTTGATTTCGAGTACGGACGACTGGGACACTGATGCCGGTCGTTCCCCCTCGAACTCCTGAACGTACTCACGCCACCCGATGGCTCCTAAAACCCTTGAAATGGTATTAGTTAGCGGAGTGTACTTCGTAAAACCCCTTGACCTAACCATTTCTTCCGACTGCCGCACTACCTGTAAAGTGTTTCAGACGGAGGTGATGGCCATTTTACCGGGCCGCTCAATGGACTCCTCGTCAACCGCGCCTCTTTCACATGCGTTCCTCTGTAGTCATCCGGCAAATCAGGCCACCAATAAATCTCGTCTACGTGTCGTGAATAACCTCTAGATCGAGAGGAAATGTCGCCGCTGTGTTAAACTTCTTTCTAGGCGCCTTACAGTGGTTTCACTTGGTCTGGGTCCCCCGACTCCAGTAAACCATTGTGTGGAACACTGGTGCAAATCCTTCCGGAATCCTCTTCTACTCGACCGTGGGCTGTGTCACTTCCTCGGTCACAACCTTAGCAATTGCGCGGAGCAATTCTTTCGCAGACGCAACCTATCTGGGTCAATGAGGCACTTCTGCTTCACGCTAGGCTTCACTCTGGCCCCTGATGGAATAGAAAACGTGTACCAAATAATTACCTTGGTCCTGGTCTGTGGCATTATCTCAATTACAGTGCGCCATGCTATACAGATCATTGTGTTGTATGGGTAGACCACGCCGAAAGGGTTGCCGCTCCCATACAACGACCTCTTGCTGCGTGGGTGTAGAATCCGCTGAGGAAGAGAGACTGTTGAGGGGCACTTTCCTTTGTCAGTGCTATGTTCCTCCATTTCTTGTCAGCTTAACCGAGCTATTCATAGATTGATTCATTCATTTATCCAACTTTCTTGGCTGGTTTTCCGGCCTTGGGGTAATCCCGCTTCTATTGTGCAGCCCTGTACGCTCGATCAATTTCTTCTCCTTCTGTGGCCCTTGGTACAACTTCGTCCACTACGAGGGCGACTGTGTTTGACCTGTGGGCATCATAAGCGGGCCCAGCTTTGCGGGCCTCCCGACCTAACTTAACCCTAACCTAAAGCATAAAAATTTCGAAGAAAAGTTTCTTATAAAAAAAAAACTTGTCATTCGGGAGTCGACTTTGAAACCTGCGTCACACGTATAAAATTAACAAACGCAGCAACCATAACATATGTGGCGTGAGAAAATAAATCGTAATCCTGACTGACAGGGTTTAATGACCAATGTATGTATCGTTTATATTGTCGTGTGCCAGCACTAATCCTTTGCATTGCTCAGCCACACAAATCCTCTCTGTAAAAATTTTTCACGGAACGAAATATCAAGCATAAAATTGATTATCTTTTTATACTCTTTAAAACCACATTGTTGTTGACCATTTTAATTAAAACGATTCAAGCTCATAAATGCCCAAAAATCATCAAATTTTACTGCTTTTATTTGCCAAAATCTACTAAAATATTCCATTGCGACTTTATTCAACAAATTCTGCCCTGTGCTATTAAAAACTTTGTTGTCTCATTCCAGCAGCTTATGAAAGCCATATCGTACACCCTGAAATTACAAGATCACTTTGTTTCCATTTTTTTTTAAATGGCTTCAAATATGAAATCATAAAAAATTAAATAAAATTTTTTAAATGAATTGTTGAAATATTTAAATTCGATGATTTTTTACCACATACAACCACATGCCAAATACATACTCCATTTTCTATCGAATATAAATATTTTAAATCCGCAAAGCGTTTCCATCTTTTCCGGTTGACTGCTGTTATTTCTGTGTCCCCCCCCAATGTAAGATTTTACTGTCTTAGACCTGTTGGTATCGAACGTCTTCAGGCGTTCCTCGGTTCGTCTCGCCTTCTTGAGCCTTGAGTATTCTACTAAAGTACCGTTCTTGTTTATACTTATCAATACTCTTCCTGAGAGAATGGCCAGTATCCATATACCATTTCCTATGTTTATAAACTTTGTTATTGTAGTGTGTCGTCATTGGTAATTGAGTGTCCAGAGTCCGTGAATGCTGATCTTTATTAGGCAGAATATATTTGCATATTGATCTCTGTGGCACTTGGTTTGATGAAATACCTGTTAGTTTTTGAAGGGGGTGGTGGGGGGGGGGGGGGGATGGGTGTCGGAGACCAACCAATAGTTCATGTTCCATGCAATATAGTTGATTTTCATATGTGTTGAGTGTTCTGAGCTGGTTGTTGGATATTTGAGAGCTTCTCCATACTGATTGTAGTCGTCCAATTGAGGCTTTCGCTTGTAGTGAGTCTTCAATTTATGTCTGTTTCTGTGATGCCATTTGTTGTCACTACACTGCCGAGATAACCGTACATATCCCGCTAGTTGGCCTTGTATTATGATGTTGCCGTTGATTACCTTGGTAATCCTCTTGGCTTTGGTTTTCTTGATATTTATCTCAATCCCGAAATTGAACACTATTTTTTCTAAATTCTCTAGCTTCGTTTACATGTTGGAGACTTTATGAGAGAGTAGGCAAATATCATCCTCATAATATAAATCCTCCGCGTTATTTCTCTTTTTTCAGGACAGACTTCGCTTATGATATCACTCAGCACGATGGCGATTAGCAGAGGTGATAACGTTAGTTCTTATTTTATTCCACTATTTGCATGAAACGCTTGACTTATGTTTGCCATTGTGATGATTATGGTCAGGATTACTACCAAAGATACGGATCTACATCTCACATCCCTTATGTGGTGGGATCTACTGTTTAAAGTCGATACCGAATGACAGATTTTAGAGAAAAGTTTCCTGCTGAGAGTAAATTTCCGAAGAAATATGTTTTCATATTTCATTTTGTTGGAGATACCTGACCTAGGGTTTAAACCGTGGCTTCTTATCTACCTACCTACCTACTACGTACTTGACTACGACAATTACTTTTAATCGTCCTCAACCATATTTTTTTTACAAACATTTTCTTTATGGTATTATTAAGAGGCAACGATGTTTCCAGTTAAAATCCTGATTCCTTGATTTTAACTCAACTTACACTTTTGTATATAAAAACAGTAAGTCTTGTAATGAAGTGGCTCGAACCCGGAAATCGAGAAGTATAAGAACATTTGTTTCACACTTTTAATAGTAAGAACGGGGTTATTATTATGATGGTTTTTGTAACACAACGTATATTATCCGTATGGAGTTGTTTGGTTTAAATGGCAAAGCTGGAAAAATTCTGAAGCAATTTCTTTGTTCGGACAAACCGCTTCTAGGTATGGAATCAAGAAATGGAAACATAACAATCCGCATTTGAACTTCTATACCCAGATAGAGTGTTGGACTATAAATATTCTGAATTTCAAGTATATTACGATCAATAGACTAATTAAAGACTAAACCTAATTCTCTCTCCCAATATGAAAAAGTTGTAACGTTTTTTTTGTCAAATATGAGCATGAATTTAATCCCATAGAAAATCATCAACACAAATACGCACAAAAAATCTCCGCTTAATTGCCTTTTACACTTTTGAACACATTGTTGTTACTTTTAATTAAAACCATAACGTGAATGTTTGGGACTTTTTATAGGATTTTTTTTAAAAAAAAGAGTGTATGATTTCATTGACTTTATTTATAATAGCCAGGGATTTTCGCAACTTTGTTTTAATTCAACAGCTTATAAAATTATGCCATGCAATAAATTAAACATTTTGCTTCCATAGTGCTAGAGAATTATACGAAATAAAAATAATATTTCTTTAAAGGAAATTATACGAAATTGTTTAAACAATTGTAATTTGTAATAGTTTTTAATTAGTATTTTATCTACAACTAGCTAAAACCCGGTGTACTTCGGTACCCCTATCGTAATAAAAAAAAAACATATTCAAAGTTATTGATCTCATGCACTAGCATTATGGTGCCATCAAATGATTTTGCCAGCCAATTGACCGCGTATTGGCTAGTGGTATAACTGTACCAGCTGCTGGTGTAAAATAAAAAATGATTTGATATAGTTACGAAAATGGAAATGGTGTAACATCATGGAACATTAAAATGTTAAACAAAAGTTACAAAAACACTACAACGGACTTGTTTACATGATTAACTAATAAGCAAAAATAAAGCAACAACATCTCTATTACGAAAGAGTGATAAACAAGTAAACAAACCAGCAACAACAACACTGCAAAGACGAATGTAAACAAGATATACAAGCAACAAACAAGAAAGCATAAATAAATGTAAACAACGATCTTTACATTCATAGAATTTTCGAAAAGGCGAAGACCCTAATCTTCGCCTACGAGAACATTCATCAGACAGTTTACGTTGCTATATACAAGGCATGGCAAAGCATGCAAAGTAAAAGTATAAGTTTAGTTAGTCTTGTGTGAAGACGTGTTGCGTGTGAAGTAAGCAATCGTGGTTTGACGATCTCCGTTAGAAAGATCTACAGAATAATTCTGTAATAATTGTTATTGTTTATCGCAAAGGGCATAAACAAAAGGAATAACAAATAATGCAATTGTTGTTGTTAGAACAAGTTGTGAACAGTAGCACACAAAATTGTGCGAATAATAAAAAATTTTAATTAAAACTGAACACAAATATGTTGTTACTTTTTATTTCAGTTTATGAGCTCATATTTGAAACGTTTTTAGAGGGTAAAAACGTAACAATATATTGAAATAAAATTTAATAAAACATTGTGTGTGTGAAGTATTAACGAATTTTTCCATATCCTTAAAGAAAATGAAATTTGAAAAAGTATTTTTCAGCAACTTCCTCTCAGCTGTCTTTTACCAACAACACTGAGAAGAAAATAAAATTGCCACGAAAAGTTTCTCAAATATATCTCAACAACATATTATGCATTCATGAATACCATTAACACATACGACATGAGCTTGGTGAGAGGCTTGGTTGTAATACTGACTAAATGCTTTTAATAGCTGCTTTAAGTTATGAAAATATTATCGGTGGCTACACTGTAGCTGTTATGTGTCATACTTTTTTCCGATATCTTACTAAGTGCAGTTGTATTGATAGTTTCCAGAGATGAAATTATGGTTTGCTGTATAGAAAAGGTTATACTTTTTTCCACTAACAAAATGTAATGGACTTAAATAGCATGACGATCGCGGTCAATGGACTGCTAGTAAGTGTGAGATTTATTGCCCTTCAATTTTGTCTTTAGTGACATGAAACCTTGAAAAACCAAAATCAGTAGTCATTACACGGTATCGATGCATTGGCAGCATGGTTTTAAACGTTGTATTGATTACGAAAATTGAAAAGTTAGGAGAAAAATATTCTTATGTTTTGTATTTAAAGTAACTTTTTATTGGTATTTTATTTATAAATGTTCTGACAAAAAAAAAAAAAAAAAAAATATCCCAGAAAAATGTGTAAAATAAGAACAACCGTCAACAATATAAACAGAATCAACGAACAAACGTCTTCAACTTAGAGGTGAGTCGTTAAGTTTTGGTTCAGGCAGAAGGGATAAAGAATTGAAGGGATAAACAACAAAGTAGGCGTAACTCAATCATGTTTAACATTGTAAATGCTTGTTATTGCCATTCTAACGTCATCTTTACTGACCTAGATTATATCGAATTTCTTTTGCAAAGAGAATACAAACGAAAGAAGAAATTGTTTAAATACTGTATGTGTTACAAAGAATGTCCATATATAAAGAGGATATTTAATGTTACTAAAAAAAATCGGAAAAGAAAAACGCAAAGAGAATTTCAATAGAGAAGAAAACTAAAATTGTACTGTAATGCAATGAAAATATAAAGTCCATGAGCAAAGTCTTTTGCTGTATGACAGTGTAAATGTTTTCTCTTATAAATAAATTAAGTTTATATGCTCAAAGGGGATATGAAGTTTTATTCATATAGGCCCAAATAAGAATAAAAGGCAACAAAAAGGCCACTTACTTAAGTAAGTATAACGAATATGGATGGTCTAAACGAATACCATAAAAAATATTGAGAATGTTTTTCTTTTCACAGTAAAATTTTATAGTGCCCCTAAGGTTTACATAGATGGCCATAAACTGTAAAACTTCTTTTAACTTATTTTTCAATTTCAATTTTTTGCTAAAGGAAAACTTTTGCAGCCGGGAAATCAAACCTAAGCATTGAGTTCCAACTAATTGTATTAAACTAAGGGACTCAATTGAAGACATTGAAGAACATTTATCTGCCAATGATTGATACAAAAGAATAACCCTTTCAGGACCATAAGATATTAACAGGCAAAGTCTACATTTTGTCTATTTTAAGCGTCTAAGAAAATAAATTTTAAAATTAACAAAACCAATAACAGGTTTTACTTTTTTGTTTTTGTGACATACAGTTGTGGTCTTATAATTAGCACACTTATATATACGATCTTCTTTCAGTAACAAGCATTAAATACTAAATCTTCCATGGCCTTTACTTTATCGATATGTAGACTGGAACGAATTTTAATAAAACAATTTCACAATAAATGTCACTTGAAATCATAAAATAAAGTAATCCTTGGTCACGTAAACATAAATTTTAGTGAGTATTAACATTTTTAACATACAATGGTGAGACAGTATTCATTTTATTTTTGCTCCTTCTCTTTACTGTACCACCAAATTGATTTGCATAGAACTAGCTTGCAAATCTAACCTAAGCATTGAGTTCCAACTAATATGCGAATTGATTTGCACTGCCTTAATCTTTATTTACACCAATTTTGCCTCTGTAGGAGATTCCAATGGATGTTTTGTGGTACATATTGTGGTTTCTTAGTAATGCAGTGTCGCTAGCAAAACTCAATAAAAATATAATGCGCCATAATCGACTCTTAAGTGTAATAAAATGTTTTATAAAAATGGACCAGAGCCATGAAGACTGTTAGGTTAATCAAAAAATGCCGAACGCGAGATCAAGATCATCAAGGCTTATCATATTCTTTCAAGTCGAATGACTAAGAGTTCACTTCTTAATTGTCTTCACTTACAATACCGAATAAATTCTATGATTTTTGGAAATGGTTCGAAACGGCATACTCTTTTATGACAGTTATAGTATACAGATGGGCCGACATGCAAGTAGAACAAAAAAAATTATAAGGACACAGAAGAAAATACTCAGAGTTCACAAAATTCTCCCAAGCAAGACTTTACACATTCGAAATTTGAGTTCAATTCGATTTCAGCATGTTTTACCTAGAACAGGATATCGTAATAGACCGTAACAGTGAAGGCTGCCAGCCGAACATTCATCTTCTAAGATGTTGACAAGAGTTGAATCAGCTACTCAATTTCTAATCCGCTGATAAGGTCAGCAACTTTCAGAGTAGTTGGAAGGACATACTTGACGAAAAGAAAGAAGAAGAAATTCAGACATCCTTCTGAGTAAGATTTTGTTGCGTAGTTACAGTTTGTGTTATGCATCACGGTATGGAGGAATGGCCTAAGGACAGTAACGGGCATTTTATATGGCAGGACAATAAACCAGCATACTGTCAGCATTATACTACAAAGAACACTTGTTTTTTAGAAACAAAGATCTATTCAAGCCTAATATTGTTACGTTTTTACCTTTTAAAAAACATTTGAAAAATGAGCTCGCAGATTGCAAATAAAAGCAGAAATAAATTTGTGTTCAGTTTTAATTAAATCATTTATTTACTCACACAACTTTTGTGTGCCACTGTCACAAACTTGGTTCTAACAAACAATTAATTGCTTTATTTGTTATCCTCTGTTTATGTTCTTTACGATAAACAATAACAATTATTACATAATTGTTCTGCAGAGCTTTGTAAGGGAGATCATCAAACCACGATTGCTTACTTTACACGCAACTCGTCTTCTCTCCATAGACTGACTGAACTTCGACTCCCACTTTGCATGCTTGGCTTTTTATATAGCGACGTAAACAGTCTGATGAATGCTCTCGTAGGCGAGATTATGGTCTTCGTCTTCTCGGGAATTCTATGAATGTAAACATGTTGTTTACAGTTCTTCATAGTTACTTGTTTGTTGTTTCTGTATGTTGTTCACGTTTGCTTGTTTGTTTACTTGTTTATCCCTCTTCCGTGAATAGTGATGTTGTTGCCATATTTTTGATTATTTTTTAATCTTGTAAACAAGTTCATTGTTTTGTTTTTGTAGCATTTGTTTAATTAAATTTAATTAATTTAGTTTAACGTTGAACGATGTTACACCATTTCCATTTTCCTAACAAGATATATACTCAATTATGAGGAGAACGAGTTACCAGTACACTTACTTCAAACTTCATCTCAGAGACAACTGTGTATTTACTAAGTCGGTTATCTTTACCGACGCCAAGCAGCATGGTGTAAACTGTCAAACGACAGTTTTTTTTAGAGTGTAAGGGCCGTTACAGTAATACGCTATATGGGTTGAAAATAGTACAATAAGTTATCTTGCTATCTTAGTCCACTACTTCTATACAAAAGTAAATAAATTCTGTGTTTTTTTCTTCAATTTTATTACAAAAAATCTTTTATGATGCTTTTATGATGAAAAAACTATCGATATTTTACTTTAAAGATCATCACTACTGTGAGTCAACTTTTGTTCATCTAAAATTGGACCAAAAGTAATGTAAAATGCCCTTAGTTTTTACAACTTCTTAACAATCTCCAATCATTCCTGTGCAGTTTTGTGCAACAAAACAAGTCATCGCATTTTATAAACATAAATACAGCAACTTGCAACAAGAGTGTTGCTTTGACCATAAATATTAGCAAATAAGACACTTATTTCAATAAAACTGATAGTGAATGTGTGTGTGTATGTGCATATGTGTAGAATGGTTTGTTTTTTGATTAAAAAACGAAAAAAAAACTAAATAAACAACAGTGACAGTTGCTAATGCATGAAAATAAATAAAAAAAAAATCGTAAATAAACGTATGATGGAAAATTTATCCGCTTGCAGTTTTATTACAAACAAACAAATAGAAAATTTAAAATTGAAAATAAGATCAATATCATTACAACAATAAATAACACTTAAACGCTACATGCAGTGGAATTTCATACAAAATTCAATTACAAACACTGTGATATTAAGGTCTGGTCGGGATTGCAAGCTGTGAAATATTTTTGTTATTGGATTGTGTTTTTAAAATCGAAACGAATGTCCAAAAAAACCAGGATCTCATAGTGTTTGTATGTTCTCTGGTTTCTATACAATTACAAACAGAATTTAAAATTCTTGTCTCATACTGTGTATATATGTACGTAAATGTATAAA
>QOCX01003090.1:0-18886 GCA_005959815.1 Sarcophaga bullata
AAAGAAATTAAAGGGATTCATGTAATAATATATTTTGAATATAAATTTTTGCGTAATCTTCAACAAATCAAGTAAAACTGAAATGTAACATGATTGCGCTGCTTTATTTGGAATCATGAATCTAAGGCCGCATTTATTTGATGCAAAAACGAGTTACGCAGCGCTGTATTATTGACGCATTTAGTATTAACAAGATTTCTTTTAAACCTTACCAAAACAATAAAAATACTAAGTACCAATATTCATTTAATGGTATCTCCGAGACAAAAACATATAACGTTAAAATTAAACAAAAAAAAATGTACTTTTGAATGGCAACATTAGCAATATTGCATGTTGCTACAAGATTTAATATGCAACGCAATAGCCACATAAATTATCCGTAATCATTTGTAGTAGGATGTCTCAAAAATCTAGTTTGGTGGATTTAGATTCAGCGCACCATATGGGTTTAGTCTGCTTGTTGCTCTGTGTAATTTTTAGAAGACAAATGGACCTATGCTACTTTCTTTTGATACTCTAGCGTATATTTTTTTACGTGATGAGATAGCAGTTTGCGATCTTTTATGAAAAAATCTATTAAAAAAAAAATTAAAAAAATAAAAAAAAATATAAAAAGGAGAATTAGGAAGGAGAATGAATAAAAACAATATTAAAACAGGGATTTTGTTTGCTGCGTTGAGTACGGGTTTCGATTTTATGGTAGGACGAGGTGTAAGAACTATCTGGATAGTCAAATTGATTTCAGGTCGCGGTTTACGTCAAACAAAGTTGATATATGGTATGTGAGTCGTTACAACTTTCTAAAAGCATTTTTTTGACCTTAGGACATATGGAAGATAATCTCATGTATATTTTGAATACCTTGGTGATTAATGAGACCAATCTAATAATTATATGGTAATAAGAAAGAAAGAAATAAGAAATGAGAATACCTCATGTAGTGGCTTCAAATACCGATAACTCTTAAATAAAATTCTTCTTTATTAGTATTAAAAGAAATCAATGTTACATTTAAATGTGGTTAAATACTATGTTGCGAAATGCTAAATATCTTAAAAAGAAAAAGTTTTTATAAATAATGTTAAACTTAATTTATGTGTTAGACATTTTATTAAAAAATGTATTGAGATCCTCAAAATGTAGACTTAGAAGGAATTGCGGTTGCGATAAGAGAGAACATTATGAAAGCGATAAGGTATGTAAGTATTGAAGAATTATTTTGTCAATCTGGCTCTTAATGAATTTTGCCATTTATGTCAATATACAATAAAATAATTATTTTGAATCTGTTTATAATATCCGTTGAAGGATTAAAAATCAAGTGCATATTTTGGGAGATTTCTAGAGAAATGTGCTTCTCCTTATATTTGATTTGTAGTATTATTTTGTTATTTTTGTTGTACCTACAGAGGAAGTTCACTGACCACAACATAATCTGAAATATGTATGTATGTATGTATGTATGTAGTTTTAGAAATAAAAATTGTTAATCAGTCGTAAAGAATTTCTAAACACCAAATGTTATGTTTACAGGTAGAAAATTTGTTTTGTATTCATTTTAAATATTTGTACATTTTAAATTGATGATTGAGTTCTTCTATATATTTTAACAGAACGTTATATTCATTGTAAAAACGAACACACATTCATTTCAAAACACACTCAATAATTAGTCAAGTGTCCACCTCAGTCAATCCATCTGTATTGTGTAAAATATGGTGTGAAATGTGGTCAAGGATATTTTAGGAGTACGTTTTTATATTTCTTTCGAATAAAATTATGTTCACGTGGAATTAGTGGATGCTGGAGATAAACGTGAACACCGGATGTGGAGAAATTTTTCTAAAAATAAATCATAAGAATTTAAAAGAACATAAAACATGTGTTCATTGATAAAGCGTGGGAAATAGAGTTAATGGTATAAGATTTGTTTGAACTTTGAATAAAAGAAGACGTTGTGTTTTGTTCTTCATATCAAAAGGGAATATTTTTTTTTATTTTGTTATAAAAACTAAACATAACTGTGAATATTTAACCTTGTTTCTGCAATCTAATGATTGCGAGGTATTTCAAGATTCAAAAATAACGGTATCGGTATCCTGTTTGCATATATCGTTGAAAGAATAAACAAAACCTCCACTAAAGATTTGGTCTTTTACACAAAACGAGGATGAAATCAAACATACAAAAAGTAAAGAAAAATTGAATAAGATTCGTTGGCGATACATACAAACATTGATAAATATAATACTCTCTTCGAATAACAGTTTTTTGTTGTGTTGATTCATCATTAAAAATAAAAATATTTTTTGAAAGTTCCATTGATATTGCTGTACAATGATACTGGGGCCTATTGTATAGTACAGAGTGTGCATGTGTCACAAGAATAGCCGAATTTTAATTACCGTTCGTTGTTATTATTTAAAAAAAATAAAAAAAATTATTTATCGAATAAGGAATAAAATGAAATGTTCGTTCCTTTCAGAAAAAAGGGTGCGGTCGTGTCGCTTGATAGTTAGGGATTCAATTCCCGTTGATCTTTATGTTAAACACGGACAGATTTGCCTTATTAATAGAGTTGTAGTTCGTCCACTCCTGAATTGAAGTCGTCCTCGACTTCCCCATCATCGTCATCAAGTGCAGGCGAACCGTTGCACCATCTTTTCATTCAGTCCGAACTAAACACTGAACGCGCCGTAATCTGAATACCAAGCCAATTGCCTCTTCTCATGTAATGGTATAACCGTTGGAGAACATTCATCATCCTTTATAGCTACTACAAGGAGATTCTGTATGGCGTCTTTTAGCTCATAATCAGATATCAGCTCGTTTGGACAGAAACCTGAAATCGCATTCCTTTGGGAACTGATAGGCCACTGCAGCCTATGCAATGTTAGGTCTCAATCCTTTGGATCCCCTATGGTGGTACGTAAATGTGACAAGATGGTTTGGTTGACTTGTTAAACTTGCCCCTTGGCTCTGGCCGTACGTACGTATTTTTGATAGGTTAAATATAGTTATCATCGCAATATTATTCAAAATCTTAGAGGTAAAAGTTGTACTGCGGTTTGAGATTAGACGTTTAGGCAAACCAAAATCGCTTACCAACTCATCTAACCAATTTATTACAGGAACAAATTCTATACTTCGTACCGCCTTGATAACCGCATATATTTCGTGAAAGCATCAGAAATAGGCAAGGTGTGAGTATTACCTCTTTTATTCTTGATAAATGATGCCAAATCAGCCAGAGGAATTTGACGAAAAGGCAATGGCTCCAAATCACCATAATGCAAGTTAACTCGACGCAGGCAGTCATATAGTCCCTTATATACTTTCACATACGAGAAAACCAAAAATTCTGCTGTACTCGTTCCAAACTTCTCTCCAATCTATAGTGGCCGACATCATCGTTGCCACCTTACATCCTTAAGTTTCGTTCCCTGTTGTGTTTTACGATATAGGCGGTTGTTCCTCAGTACATACTCTACTTCAATCTGGGGATCGGATCCACTTTCCCAAGCAGTATTTGATGATATTCATAAGTTTTTTGTTTTTAAGCTGCATTATCAATTATTATCGGGAACAGCGGCTCTGCTCAAAGCGTTAACATGAGCTATTGGAGACCCATCGCGATGCACAAACTGACAATCAAATTCCAGCAATCTGTAACTACCCGAAAATGTTTTCCCAATAGGGGAAAACGAAAACGCTCCGAAGTTTCCAAAACGGCCAATACTTCCAGTTCGTACCAATGATACCGTGCCTGAGTGTCGGATCAATGTCTTCTAAAATAAAATACTGGGTGCCACTTGCCATCACCTGTGTTCATAGCTGCCAGATATTAGAAAAAAATCTTTAAAATCGCCAAATACCTTTATTGAAATCGTAATAAAAATCGTCAGAATATATATGTTAATAAATTGAAGGGATTTAAAAAACAATATTTTTATTGCAGTAAAATAAAAGTAAAACACAAAAGTAAATTCAATTTATGTACTTTAAACAGTTTAATCAAATCAGGTACAATATTAAATTGTCAACTGCCAATTTTTAAATAATATTTACATACAGTATTGCTTCTCAGTAGTTTAGGTTAAGTTTTCTATATTTTTCAGGAAAAAATTTGTAATGTTTATACAGTTTTGTTAATTTTATTATGATATTGCATCATCTATATCTACGGGTGGTGTAAATATAGGGGATCAGAAGCCCTTGACGTTCTAGTCATGAAAATTAAGTGTAATGTTCGCTAGAACCGACGCATTATTCATTGCTTTGGCTTTTTTTACTTCATCTTCTTTACACCACTTATATCCTGCCGAGAATCGAATAGAACTTTCATGCAAGGGCATGAGACTTCTCGACCGTACAGAAGTGGACGAAGGCCTCGTTAATGACGGTAGAGTATTCAACGAAATTGTTTCATTAGAACAACGTTGCAATATGGCTTGTGTTTCACTGTTCTATCGCCACTATAACGAATTTGGTGGTGCAAAATAAGGGGACTTCTTAAGAATCATGTATCCCTACGTAATACTCGTCTTCTTCGAAGAGCACCTGTATTTGTGATTGATTGGCCAGTGATCGCACACTGCAGTAGACACAATTCCTTCTTTAGTTGGCCTATTCGTATATGCAACTCCCTTCTTTCAGAGGTGTTTCCTTTCACTTGTGGAATAAAGGGTTTTAAATCTAGAGTCCACAAACACTACTCCCTCTCTCCACCTTCCCAAAACATATTTTCCTAGTTCCAACACAATGCACTTCATGAATAGGGGCCATCCATTGAGTTGGTCGTATAAAAAAATAAATAATAATAATAATAATAATAATACTGGCACTTGCGTTTGATCCCACACTGGCTTGCAACAAATGAAGAGACTGATTCCACTGAGTGCACTATGGGTGTATATTACTCGTGATAGGCTTTGTATACTGATATTGAGTGCACATTGGTTCGCGACGTGTAAAAATTGGTGGTTGCTGAATATAATTGTCAGTTGTTATGCCAGCCTGTGCGTATGTTGGGGTGACTTGTTTCGAAAAAAATAGACGATGGAATGTTATGAGCGTGACTATCCAATTGTTGTGAATAAAAATATTGCAGATGGACAATACTGTTTCCATTGACGACGGAATAGTCGTTGACTGTGCGCTTATGTTTTCCGCTGACTTTGTATTATAGACGTAGTTGGACGTTAGTCGTTCTTTGGGTACGTTGTGTGGAGGCAAAACATACGTTGTTCGTTGAAAACTTTGGACATGAGTTGAGGTTGGCCATGTTTGTGGTACGTTGTACTATGTTGTAACTATATTTGTTGTTTCTGATGGGTCTCAAAGACTGCGTGTTGGTTATTTGACTTTCCAATATCAGTATACGTTCTTACATATCAGGAGAAGACAATTTTGATTTTTGAAATTCCATTTCGTTGGAACTTTCGATTCGTTCGATAAGTTGCTTCTTATTGCCAGAACTGGATATACCCATCTCCTTACATTTCGCTTGCAGCTTTTTCACCGTGAGTGAGTGTAAGTTTTCCATTGTAAACAAAATTATATAAAAAATATGCGAAGGAATCCTTTATTCCATATCTCAGATGTCACAAAAAGAAAATTTTTTATTATTTCAAAAAAAATAAAAATACAATTACAAAATTATTTATCGAATAATGAATAAAATGAAATTTTCGTTCCTTTTAGAAAAAAGGGTGCGTTCGCATCGCTTGACCGTTAGGAAATCAATTCAAAGGAATCCCCGTTGATATTTACAGTAGGGTGCACAAATGAATAAATGTTTGTACTTTGGACGCTTTTTATTCAGTAAAACTAAAAGTAATAAGCAAAAAAGGTAGTAAGTTTAAGATGGTATCTTAATAACAACTCTATGAAACGTAAGTCCCTTTTTAATTAACTTTAATAACTAGAGTCTAACGTTTACTCTCAATTCATAATTTCTATGAAAAATTATTTTTAATATAGTAAGTAAGTCAACAGGTGCTCGTTTGGAACTAAATAGTTTGATGATCATTGCATTAATAATGATTAATGATCACTATAGTATTTTGAATGTTACGTACTGTTATTGTAATAAATTAGATAAATTAATAAATATTGAACATATTCTCAACACAAGCAAACTGAACACAAGTTTACATGTACTCTTTTGACTTGTTCCACATTTGTTAATACACGTATGGCGAAATTGATATATTCTCAGCATCTGACCAACTTCTCTTGTATTTAAAGTTTTGTTCAAAGCTGCTATGAAGAATTGGAAAAGATTTAAGAAGTAAGATTTTTCTGATGTGGTTCAAAAGTTAACAGGTTTGCTTACCTTGTCTTTTCCTCAGTTTTTTTTTCAAAATTTCATTTACATTCTAATGCATGGACCATCATGCAATTCTGTCTGGGATTACCTTTAAATCTGGTAAAATAAATTCTGCTGATAAGTTCTTCTAATCCTGTAAAAATGTTATAATAATTTTATGATGTAAAGTAGTAAAATTTACAAAATAGTATCATGTCCTACCACCGAGGACATGGAATGCGAAAGCAGTAACTCGCGATGCTGCTCGGCCAGCAAGAAAACCAAATCTGAGCTGGTTGGTATTGACGCGGGCTGAGAGTCATCCAAATTAGTCTCCAACATTCTAAAATAGCTTCCGTCGCTCTACTCTATCGTTCTTCCATCTAGTAGTGGAAGATCTAGAAAACTTGTGTCAAGGATATAGCTACGTTTATTAAACTTTCGGGCTGGTTTCCTAGCGTTAATTGTTAATTTCAACTGTGCAAACCTTGCGCTGAATATCTTATTGCCTAGTTTGGCGGAACTTGGTCAGTACAGCGTAATCAAAACTACCACTTCGGCCTACCTATCATTTTGTCTCTAAAGCTATTCCGTAGAGAAAGGGAATCGGCAGAATTAATTTTCAGGGTTATGTCCATATAAATTATGTAGGTTTCCCTGTATGATTACCAAGTTTCACAAATAAATCAATATTGACCTCCTCCATACTGGAATAAATAACAAAATAAACTCTGTAATGTGCAATGTGCAAAAAACTGAAATGGATTTAGTTCATTTTAATTTGTTACGACCAGAAACTAATTGAGGTGCTGTGGTGACCGACCACACAAAATAATAAAAACGAACGTCATTGGAACGTAAAGCTGTGCATTTGCTGGAGTTAAAGCGGAAAACCCAGTCCGCGAAAATTTTTTTTCACTATGTATACTATTTATAAAATAATGTTTATATTTGTAAAAATTAATATATTTTCTATTAATTTATGACTTAAAAGAAAATCCTGTTTACTGCAAAACCGCTTAAATTAAAGAGATTTTGTTTGTAAAAAAAACACACATTTTTATAGAAAGAGAACTCCGTTTAAATTTTACATTTACCGGTGACAAAAAACTTATAGCGTCGGGTCATTTATATTTCCGTAATGTATATACCAGCATATCGTTTCTATATATGAAGGATATTTGAATTTATAAAAAAAATTTGAATTAAAAAGTGGATTGGAAAAGGTCAGCTCGTTTAGTTGAAATTATTTTGCACTTTTCCAAAGTTTGTTTAAGTGGAAATTCCATTTAATTGCAATGAAAATGTCGTTTTTTTACATTCACAATTAGCTGAACTGAAAACATAAAGCGAAACGAAAAAAAAGTATTGATATTTGTGATTATGTATTATATTTCATAAAGCTTTAGGAATAAACCGAATGTGGTGCTTGTGAAGACGCGTTGCGTTACGTTTTTACCTTTTAAAAACATTTGAAATATGAGCTTGTAGATTGCAAATAAAAATAAAAATAAAAATAAAAATAAATTGTGTTTAATTTTAATTAAATCCTTTATTTATCGAACAATTTTGTGTGCCACTGTTCACAACTGGTTCGTAACCAACAATTTATTTATTTGTTTTATTTGTTATTCTTCAGTTTATGCCCTTTGCGATAAACAATAACAATTATTACACAATTGTTCTATAGATCTTTGTAACGGGGATCTTCAAACCGCGATTGTCTTCTTCATATGCACAGCGGCTTCACACAAGACTGACTGAACTTTTACTTTGATTGTTGCCCGCTTTACCTTGCCTTTTATACAGCGACGTAAACAGTCTAATGAATATTCTCGTAGGCGAAGGTTCGGGTCTTCACCTTCTCGAGAATTCTATGAATGTATACTTGTTGAAAGTAAACATGTTGTTTACATTCATGTATGCTTTCTTTTTTGTTGTTGTTGTTGTTTGTGTATCTTGTTTACGTTCGTCCTTGCAGTGTTATTGTTGCTTCCTATTTACTTGTTTATCCCTCTTTCGTAATAGTGATGTTGTTTCTATATTTTTGTTTATTTGTTAGTCAAGAAAACAAGTCCGTTGTTTTGTTTTTATAGCTTTTCTTTAACATATTAATGTTAAACGATATAACAACATTTCCATTTTCGTAACAATATATTCAACAGTTTAACAAAATTTAGTTTGAGGACCTTAAGCCTACTAATGTTAAGGCAGGTTTTTTGATGAAATTTTCGTTACTATTTCAGTTCTTGAACGTTCTTGAGAGAACGTAAAAATAGAAAATAATTACTTAATATCATATATAGTAAGCATCTATTATGTACTTTACTATGAATGTAAGAATTCATGCAACATTTGAAATAAAATAAATGTTAATAATATTCCTCTTGTTAACAGCAGCGGTTGGTAATATTCGTCACCTTTTCGATTTGTAAAAAAAAATAAATTTTACAATTCCATCATTGATTATTATAACCCGAATTATTTAGTCGATTGCAAAAATGCCAGAAGAAAATATGTATTACTGAGGCGCTCCTATTTGTCTTTTGTTTTTGTTTTACCAAAGAAATAAACTTAAGCATTTGTTGTGGTTTGTTATGAACAGTTTAATGTACAAACGAGTAAATATGTTTGTTAGTTACTAAGAGTATTTAAGTCTAGATGTTTAAAAGCAAATGACGCTGCATCGCCACCGTTGTTGGACGTTAGACAGCAATGACAGTTAAGATGTTGGCTATCGGTATAAATTTTCCAACATAACCATAGTCTTTGGTCTTTTTCTATTTTAGCATTTAAATGCCATCATGAGCTTTAAGTAGTACTGCTGCACATCATTTGTGCTGTTGTCTGTTCATATTAACCAGTATTGCTTTTGTTTTTTTTTTTAACATTTCCTACGGCCTCACGTTTCTTTTGGACACTAAAGATGTTGACTCCTGATTAGAAATGGAAAATCTTCAAAAACATCTTTTTTTCTATTTTGGCGTCAACAAAAAAAAAAAAGTAAGATTTCACAAAATGTCAGATACGTAGTTAAAGCGGATATCATTCATATACATATATAGTGTAGATATTTTAATAAAATTAAAACAAATCATGTGGTATTATGTGGTAAAACAGTTTTAAGGGTTTAAAAACATTAAATTCTGTTTATATTTCTTAACTGTTTATCGTTGACGCCTGTGGGTGCAACAATTTGTTGTCAGTAAAACAAAATAGTTTCCAATGAAATGATTAAGGGATATCATGGATATCAATGGCACAACTAAATAAACACCTACCTCTCTATACCCCTTCGTTTCATTTAAAAAAATATACTTCGTGAAACAATTCTTTCGTAAAAAGTAGAGGGTAAGTTTTTCTCTAACTAACTAACCTTTCACATGAAATATTGAAATTATAGGCACAATAAACCAAATTATATAAAATTTTTAGACTATTTAGAATAAAATACGACTTTTGATTATCAATAAGGTATACTTTTGATGAAGTCCAGTATGCTTGATGCAGTAAAAATCGGACACATTTATATTACGACAGAAGTAGTACAATACAATAATAATAATTAATTTAATTTTAGAAAACAGTATTGCATATAGGCTTTACTGAACGCTGCAATTCTGGTAAAATGACAACCTTTTTCACTACTTACCCAGTATGGGCAACATTTTAAAATCCTCACCTCAATATTTGCATTATTATTCACATTCATTGTGTAATGTTGCACATTGTTGTACATTTAAATTAATCGAGTTCGGAGCACTCATGCCTCACTATGATACAGATGACAAACTAACACTTTTACTGTTTTTGTAGAACGAAACTAAATTTTTCTTATAAGGTTGAATATACTCTCGTTGAAGAAAATATTACTTTCGTATTACTATTCAACGAACTATCATTTATTTCAAATATTTCAAATAATGGCCTTTAAAAAATTTTACATTCTAGAACATTCATTAGTTTGACAGCAATAGCTTGTATTAAGCTTAAAAAAGAAATTCTCCTTAAGTACCATTTGTAACGGTACTATATATATATTTTTTTTTTTTTTTTTTTTTTTTATCAACACTTTATTTACATCTATCCCTTTGGGATAATAAGCAAATTTGATACAATTTTATTTAACATATATGTTGAACTCCATTGAGGCCAACAACGTACATACTTATGCAAATTTTATCTATGAATTAATAGTATTAAAGTATATACATATTTACATATTTACAATAAGAAAAAAAGATACATAATTAATTTTGAAATGGCAAATCCAGAATGTGTGTTCTTTTCAGTCGATTTATTTCGTTGGTGTGATCAAGAAGACAATAGCTAATGGATTGTCGTGTGGATTAGCTGTCTAAAATGTTTTCACTGAACCTTCTTATTTCGTCTATTACTTTTGGAATGGAAAGGTCATTGTGGATTGAAAAATTTGATACAAACCATGGAGCGTTGACAATGAGTCTCAGAGTACTATATATATATATATATATATATTTAATAACAATTCATATTTATAAAAAAAACATATTTATAAAATCCAACAGGGAACGTTTAATTTTTTTTTCATTATTGTCTACTTTTACTGGCAGAAATATTCAACTCTGTCTATGCTGAATATAATCGTTTTCTCTGGAAAATAATTAAGCAGGCATAAACTTTTTTTTTTGGAATATAAACAGTGAAATGGTTAAATTGAATTACTATTTCAATTTAGAATTGAATTGTTATTGAAGAACTCAAAACTGATGTTATTGCCTTAGAGAAAAAGTTAACTGCAAATTAATGAATTTTAAGAAAAGCAAAAAATAAGTACGCTTTGCTTTAAATTCGACTACAATGTTGTAGTAAAAATACTACTTAACACATTAGCCGACAAGAAATAAGGATGATACAAAAAAAAAACGAGAAGATCTTAAGGCTTTAAAACTAATTTTAGACTTAAAAGAGAATGTAGCAGATATTTTAGAAAAAGACCACGAGAACGATAATAATATCCATTAAACTAGAACAAATTGGCACTGAAGGCAGAGAACTAAATCCCATCAGCGAGTGCGCGACGGTTTTCATAGCGGTAATATAGCAGGACATCATTCTGGCAGCGTGTGGTAAAATGAATAGAAGAAAAAAACATTTCCACTATCAATACTGGATCATAGAATGATATTTATTGTAAAAGGCAGATGCGAGATTGTAAATCATATCGGAATAAGTTATAGTAAGGGGTAAAGGCGAAGTCAAGTAGACAATAACCCACATTATAGTAAAACACATGTTCATTGCTGACCAAGTTCTTATTGGTGCTAAACATTTGAACATGGAACAACAAATGACAATTTGAAGTCTAAAATCTATCTCTGGACATATCATAACATAACATAACATAATTGGCCATTGCAAACCTTCAGTCAGGATTACGGCCTAGCTTCTCACACCACTTATATAGTGTGTGTTAATTTCTATACATGAGTGGCGGGACCTAAAGTTTAAAGTCGACTCCGAGTGACAGATTTTTTGAGAAACTTTTCATGGCAATTTTATTTACTCTCAAAGTTTTTGCCAGAAATCTGCTGAGGAAGTCGCCGAAGAAATATTTTTTCATATTTCGTTTTTGATGTCTGACCGCGGATTCGAACCCTGGCCTTTCGTCTAATAAGCCAACACATTACCTACTAGACTACGGCGACTACGGCGGACGTATCATACAATAGCCAAAATAAAACTGGAAGCCTATAGGGTCGGCAAAAGTTAGCACAGTCTGTGGCTCAGAACGTTAATGGCAAAAACTCTTATACAAACTAGTAAGAAACAAATTGTAACTGTAAGAGTGTATAGCAAAAAAATAGTTATCTCAGAATATACCAAGGTTGTCCGATGTACTCCAGTATAAACTTAACTAAGAGCTAAAAAAAATTTGGACTAGCTCATATCACGGCTAAAGTTCAAGAGTACTCTAGGATAACGTGTAAAAATTATTAGAAGCCTGGCGACGACTTTACCAATAGCAAAGAGAAATCAGGTCAAAATGGCACTTAATGAGGAAAAATGGCGAGATTATTGATTTAGTATTTAGTCCTTGGATATCATCAGTAGTTAGTTAAAAATTAAACATGATAGCATAAGATTCTACGTAGTTTACGGGATACTGAATGATGGCAGTAAAAAACCCATTTACCATTTACGAACTGGAATAAAATGGTTCTTCACTAATTGTGTTGCTAGTTCTTCTCACCATAATTTGGGGATAATAATACTTTTAAATATATTGTCCACATTTCGCTTATCAATCGTTTTTTATATGTTGGTATCCATTGTATAGGACAATGTTTCAGTTTTCCGAAGATTTTAATTACTTGGTTGCTTTCATGGTGGAAGGCACTATTTGACATCTAACAACGAATAAATAAACAACAACTAATAAATACAATCCCAACTATCCTAATGCGATCAATAATGTTTTATGAGATGGCTTTTAACTCATATCACGTAGTTGGTAGGCCATTTTTCCGTTTAGTTCGCCGATTTTAAATACTATTGGATTATTTCCTGATGCCCGTTTGATTTATATACTTTAACGGAGATCAGCAATCGAATTTTTATTCTCATTTTTGAAGCCATATTTTGTCCTAATTTAATTGTTTTTTAATTGTTTTTAAATGTTTAATTAAATTTTTTTATAATTATACTTATTCGAAAAGCAACGTTGCACGTGAGCAGTCAGTAGAAGACAAAGAATATACAATAAAGGCTTTCGATGTGTGATCACTATTTAACTTAACTTCTAAATAGATTTTCTTTTTATACAAAGTAGTGTCAACAACGTAGAACAAACGATCTCGCACGATTTTCAGGGGCTCAGGATTAGGAATTATCACTAGCACATTCGAATGAATGGAAAAAAGCTGTAATTATCATTACTTATATCACATACATGTACATTCTATGTACGTGTAGAGCAACATGTTCCAAAATTGTTGTTGTCTTCAAACATCATTGTGATCGATAATACTAGATAATTAAACAACCAACAATATCAACCACTGGGCACTCATCAATAGCACTAATATTGATACAATTAATTAATACGGGTATTCATGTGTATGAACATATAACAGTAAAACGGTGGTATTGTACGCAGAGAATTTGATGTTTGTAATTTTAGGATCGCGTAATAAAGTTGATTTCACAGTATTATCAATGAAAGTGTGTTGGAAACATAAACATTTGGAAAAACTAAAAACGTTACAATATAGAATAATATTGCAAAAAGTTGAATTCTTGATTGATCGATGATATAATATGTCAATGAAAGCAGTTTCAAATGTTTTAAGAATCTCAATTAAAACTAGCACTGAATATTGTACAATGCTGAAAGGCAACTTAATATCATTAGTAATTAATGCCTTAATAATGTTTTCAACGGAACTTTTTTGACCGTTGTGATGACATTGCATTCAAATAAGTTCCGGACGATCATTACATTGGTTTATAATTTAAAGGCCCTTCGCCATCTGTTAGTCTAGAACTTGAGCTATCGCCGTGAGTAAAGGCTACACAAGACCTGACTATTATCGCTCGTCTCAAAAATTCTCAGAGTGCCCACTTTTCCTTTGTGTTGAAGTTGTCGATGTGCTTCAAAAACAACTGATGTTGATAAATTGGTTTACAGTTTTTTGCAAAATTAAGGAGTTTAGGCATATTCGACTAAATAGTTTTTAATACTTTTTTAAATGTCATTGATTTTGTGCTGAAAATTATGGCATTTTCATTAATACTTTATTGTAGGCAATATAAAGCATTATTTTCTTCTTTTTATTATTAAAAATATATGGGACCAACCCTATTAAAGCCGTGCATAATGCTGGAATACCGGAAAGATAGTTACAGGAAAAAGGAAAGAGGTGTTAGTATGTGACAAATTTATGTGGAAACATTGCTTTTTAATTTATAATCGTTGTAAAAAGCTTCGATAATATTCTTCTCTAAAATTGCTTTGTAAATAATTCTCACTTACTTTTTTTTTATTATAATTAATCCTCTAATAATAACAGACAATTAAAAAATAATCACAAACACTAAGAGTCTGTTGTGGCAAGCAAACCCACGCCCTTGGCGCTAGTAGTTTAGGTCACTACCGACTAAATCACCGGGGGATCCATTTAGTTACAAAAACTATAACAAAATAACAAGTACTGTTACTTGGGATTTTTTTTAATTTTAAGTGAGCGTGACACATCCATGAAAAGAAAATTACCATGCGGAGGTAACATTCTTGAACTTTTTATTTTATGGATTCTGCTAATATCCGGCTAGATAGGGGTATAAGAAAATTCTTCCGTATAGATAAAATTCAATGAGCCAATTCAATTATTAGTCTTACTATTGAAATCACCATAATGGCGGGTTGATGCCTCAAACTCTATTAGTTTCAAGACGTTAAGAAACGTATTACAATAGTGTCTGTTATCAGTGTGTGTTCAACGAAATCTGTCTACGCGCGGACTTATTCAAATAATTATTTATTCCAAATACTTTTACTTCAATAGAATTCTTTTCTTTCTAATACTTTTTATATTCTAAAATAAATAATGTTCCTAACAACAATTTGGGCACTCAACCAAAATTGCCTGCCTAAATGCGTGAAACGGTTAAGAAATTACTTGTGATAAACTGCAAAGTAAGACCATAGTGGATATTGAGCAGCAAAAGTATTCGTGAATGTCAATAACAACATAGTGAAAGCCAAGAGCACCACTATCGTAGCCTAGCACAAACCCAAAATGATGGTGGCCTGTTACTACGGCAAAGAAAATTTAAAAAGTTTCGATAACGATTTGTAGAAGGCAAAATAAGATACGCCGACTAAAATTTGAGTGACGGGGATATGATTGCAGGGTGTATTGTACTGGGCTAAGATTATTAGCACGGTTATTTGTTTAATCATATATTTAGAAATTTAAATATAGCTCTGTTGCAAAGACGATAAAGAGAACGACGGTACCAACGGTGGCGATAATCAAAAGATGATAATGATGAAACAATTATACATAACGGTGCAAGTGAAAATCAATTCAGAATTGATATTCAATGTACAGCCAATAAGAACGATGTAAGCAGACGACCCACAGATGTTTAAACTATAAGTAAATGCAACACATGTGAAACCGAACATGTAAGTAGACAAAACGACGGAAAAGAATCAACATAAGTGGACATGCATCAACCACGGTATCGAAGAATCAGTACCTACCTACTAATACTTATTGATGCCTGGTTATTCGAATTTGAGGAAATGTCATCTATTATGCGATTCAATGATTTTCAAAAATTCATTTTTGCGAAAAAATCATTAAAAGTGTTAGCGAAACTTTCTCCAGCGAACGGCAATTATTGAGTTATTTGCGATTTAAAAGCGCATTAAAACAGGAATTTGGAACGTAACTAAATAAGAATATCTTCACAAAATGATGATTCAGCGCAAAATGAATAAAAACGAAACAATGAACAAAATTAAGGGGTAACATCGTTGATAATACTCTTATGGAGTACATTATCGACGACGTCATTAATTTCACACTCAATCTATGAATTTTATATGATGCAAAACATCTCAAGGAGTTTAAAGTGATTTGTTATGAGATAATGGTCGATACTGGCTAAAACCTATAAATACATGGTCTTAGTAAAAATAAATGTGACAGAAAAGAATTAAATTGTTTTAATTATGATGGCAAAGGACTTGTGCTGAGCAATTGCAGCTATAAAGATAAAGACATTAAATGCTTTACATGCAATAAACTTGAACAGATTTATAAGCAGTGCCTATCAAACTCAGAGAAGGTAAACGTATGTCAAATGGACGAGATTAATAAAAATACATTGGAAATATAAGTTAACTTTTTGTGCAAAAAACTTTACAAAAAGCACTACAAATGCCTTGTTTAACACTGGCAGTCAAATAGTTATGCAATCTACCTGATCTTCTATCAAGTTGCCCTGAACTTAAAAAATCCGACTTTTTTTGAATAGATTCGGTGATAAAATCTGAGAAAAATAATATGAGATTGAAATTCGAGTAAGACATAGCGTTTGGGTATGAGTGAATTTTTCCTTATATTTACAACAGTAATTCAGTAATTGCATAGGTTACTAATGTATTTTTGGGAAGTGACTTTTGCAGATGCGCTAGGATCAGAATCATAGTAGGTCAACTGAAAATATGGAAAATTCAAAACGAAACAATTGTGATCGTAGAAAAGTTAATGGTGCATACCAAGAAAAAGATGATATTGATGTCGATCTGACTTCATGTCATAGTGTTGCTGGAATATTACTAACCGATAGGGTCAAAAACAATCAATGTTGAAAAATGTTTGCAAGAAGGTATTATCGAACTATTCGATTCTAAATATAACAGCCCTGTAGTACTGGTAAGGAAGAGAAATGGAGAACCTAGACTTACATTGATAATCGGAAGATAAATAAGGTTATGAAAAATAGATTCCCACTATCTTAGAAAAGTTATAGCTTCGTATTTCATAAACGACGTAATGATAACATCAAAAGACGCAGAGCATTCGTCTGAAAATTATGGTTTAAAAATAAATTTATAGAAATATAATGTTCAGAAACATAGAAATCAGTTCCTTAAGTATGTCATTGAGAGTGGAACAGTTTCACCATCTCCAGACAAAATACCCCAAACATAGGCTAGTCAATTCCGTAAGTTCATACCTGATTTATGAATAAACGTGAAACCATTAATATATTCGAAAAAATGAGACAGAAAATTTGAAATGGGCAATTAACAAACTTTAGCATCCGAAAGATTCAAGTATATCATCTCGCCGTAGCCTAGTAGGTTGTGTGTTGGCTTATTAGATTGGCCACGGTTCAAGCCCCAGGTCAGACATCAAAACGAAATATTAAAAACTTCTTCATCGGCGGCTGCCTCTCAGCAGATTTCTTGCAAAAACTCTGAGAATAAATAAAAATTACCACGAAAAGCTTCTCTAAAGCCCTGTCGTTCGGAGTGGACTTTAAACTGTAGGTCTAGCCACTCATGTATAAAATTAACACACACATCATAAGTGGTGTGAGGAGCTAGGTTGTAATTATGATTTAAGAGATTCATGAGTTGAAAGCCAATTTTAAGAATTTACAATCAAAACAATGAGACCGAAGTGGATACTGATACATCTATGGGTAGGGTAGGATATTAATTAGTGTAACAGCAAAAATCGCTAGACACGAATTAGCTTCACCCAGTTTAATATATGAGTAAGAAAACTAACAACCAAGAGAGAAAATATTCTAAGTACGAAATTGAGATTCTTACTGCCATTAAAGCCTTGTGAAAGTATATTTGTTGGGTATACATTTTAAGCTAGTTACGAACTGCCAAAACGCTCGAGAATAAGAATCTATGTACTCATGTAGCATGTTGGATACCTTTTCTAGAAGAATATAATTATGCAGTAGAGCACAGATCGGGTATGCGAATGAAGCATATCGAATATTTTCTCGATATCCCGTAATGATAATTACAACAATTTAATTCCTATAATATAACTCCAGCAGAAGATGGTATCATTGAAAAAATAAAACGTTGTCAAAAGGAAGATGAGGATATTGACACCATTAAAGAATTACTGAAAACCACGACAACTTATAACAATTATATTCTCAAGAATAGTATGCCAAAAGGTATTCAACGAAAGGCAATTAAACGGTTGCATGAGAAAAAACAAATTTCTGTAAAAAAACTCAAGAGATAATATATTGAGCATACTTTACTCTTAAAATCGACATGCATTGTCGTAAATCGCAGAATTAGGAAACGAGATGGAGAACTCAATCCTTTACCGAAATCAAAACACCGCTTAAACCTTCCCATATTGATTTTCTTGGAACTCTCGAATTGGCTAATAAGAATTACAAATTAAATATTTGCAGTTATTGATGCGTTTCTCATTCTTGGCTCTATCCAACAAATCCAACATCGAAAGACGCCATCTCTAAACTAGCAGCGCAGAAGAAAACATTTGGAAATCCAGATGATATCAGATCGAGATTCAGCATTCTCTTCTACAGAATTCAAGAAGTACTGGAAAAGAGTCACTAAGGGCCATTATTACAATTTACAGTTAAGGTTGGGCTTGTCATTACAACCTAATGATAAAATAAAGTTAACTTTTTCAAATATACGGCAATGACACAGCAATGTCGATAACATTGCTCAATCAAACAACCTTTTTATAAACGCAGTGGCAACGACAAGCTTCTTTGTTTGCTATAATTGCTCATTTTGTTTATATGTGAAGTTGTCATATTGAAAATAATATATAATATGGCAAATTCAAACATAAACTTAACTTTAAAAGTTACAGGTAGTTTAACGCTCACTTCTACCTTATTCTCTACTTATAGTAATGAAAAACAATTTATCTGCCCTTTAAAATCCTATCTTTAGTTTAAGGCAAGTTGTAAAAATGGCCCTTAAATTACTATTAGCTTACCACGCGCATAATTCTTCTAGTATTAGTTAAGCTTGGTATCGAGGATCCAAGCAAG
>QOCX01003092.1:0-18884 GCA_005959815.1 Sarcophaga bullata
AGTGTTACCAAACTATTCAAAAGTATAACCGTTATTAATTAATATTTTAAAATATCATGTTAAAATGTATGCATAATAGATTGTACACAGATTTATGCATATCATACACTTGAATATGTGTTCTGTCATTTGTATATGTGAATAGAACGAGAATTTCATGGCGTTTAAAAGGAGTGTGACATTATTTACTAAGCATTTGACATATTCGATATCTTGCTCTTCCTGTAGTACGCAATGACATGGGAACATTTCGATTGAAGTATATGGCAGGCAGGCAATTTTGTACGTCTTGAGTTGATAAAGAAAATACTGCAGACTATCAGGAGTATATGCTTATGAAATAAGCATTAAAGAAAACAAGAAACATTTTTTTAAAAAAATTTTATTTTTTATTTCATTTGAACGCTTTGGATTTTGACATACGTAAGTAAATGTCAATCAAGTAAAGCTCAAGTGCCTGTATATTGCAAATAAAATAAATGAAATAAACTCACGTTCTATTCGTGTCAATATGGTCGTTATACAGTAATACTTATTCTATTTAAGATATTATTTATATTGGATAATAATAATGTACATACATACATATGTTTTGTGCATATACTTTTAATAAATTCATACAGACATGTCCTAGGAAGCAGAACAGATAAGGAATTGCATCTTGAAAATATTTTTTTCTGTTGCAAATAAAACAAAAATTTTAATTTTCCATTCAAAACTAAAAACAAATTGACTTCAAAAACGAATACAAAATATTTTCACAAATGCTAGGATAACTTCATCCTATCCCATTTTGTGTATCCTTATAGCTTTCACTAAGACGTACGCCAGAATATCCAATTGTGGCCCACTACCGAAAGTCGTATAACACAGACAATTCTGTCGAGGCAGTTCAGATTTTCAAATGTATGTGGACTGCGATTTCCCAATGTAAAAATTAAAAAATACTACTTATGTAGAGTGCCAAGATTAATAATTTGCAAAACCAGAGTTGAATTAATATCCATCCAAGGAGCTTAAACGTATACCCTAAGATCCCAAGAATACAAAATCTGATACTGAATGTTAAAACTCGTTGCAAATAGATTCTATTTTTATTTCATTTACACATCAAAAGCCCTAACAAAGACAAATTAAATAACAGTAGTCAGACCAAGTCGACCAAGTCTAGTAGTCAGTCGACCAAGTCTAGTAGGCTAGGGTTCAAATCCCCGGTCAGACATCAAAAACGAAATATGAAAAAAATATACCTTCGGCGGCTTCCTCTCAGCAGATTTCTGGCAAAAACTCTGAGTGTAAAAATTAAATTGCCATGAAAAGTTTCTCAAAAAAATCTGTCGTTCGGAGTCGACTTTAAACTATAGGTCCCGCCACTCATGTATAAAATTAACACACACAACATAAGTGGTGTCGTAATACTGACTGAATGGTTGTAATGGCCAATTATGTATGTATGTAGTCAGTCGACAACAATTAAAAACGCAATTTATTGTTGTTGTAAATTGTAATTAGGTAGGTGGGAAGGTTGAAAGAGAGGTGATCAACTACCTATGTCATCATGTCGAGTTATGAGCTTACCATTAAGAGATGGTAATCATTTTTCGTTATAGGAAATCTGTATCTTTCAGTCCACTTCAGTTAGTAATGCCTAGTGTACTATTCCCTGGTGTCTGGTGTAACATCTGGCAATAAAATGTTGGGCTCAAGTCTTTACTTAGTCTTTATATATTCATGGTTACGTTTTCATCATGTTTGTTCCAGATTAGCCCAATTCCCAATTGCTCTATTGTGACGTTGCTCAGCACAATTTTTTAGCATGGTTCTTAATGCTCTAGTAGACATTGGGTTATCCAGGTATATTTTCTGTATCTAGGTCTATTCGTCATTTCAGACAACTCCATGATGTTGAGGTACCGATATAGGGTGTAGTGTGTTACATTTTGTTAATTAAAAATTTTACAGTCCGAGGAGCAGTTTATGAACTTACAAATTACATCGGTTCACGTTGTTAGAAGTCACGCTCAGACATTTCGCTGACCTGGATCAGAACTAATCCATTATCTCCTTGCAAAAAAAAAAAAAAAAAAAAAAAAAAAGGAGATGAGGATTATGGCCATAAAGATTCCATTCTTTTACAATAATTTGTAAATTTATAGATACACTGCCGAACTGATATGTGCATTGGCATGTGAATCAACGTGAATGTGTGTGTGTGTATGGATGGATTTTGTAAGAAAGTGAAATGGTTTGATTTAAATGATAAAGTAGTAGCATGTGTCAGAAGCATAACCGAATTTATGGATAGCCTGTATTAACAGAATAACAAATCACACAATTTCATATCCATTCACGATTTCAATACAACCGATGAGTGAGTGCCCTTCCAGTAATGTACAGTCCTGCTATTCCTTCCTTCTATCCAAGCAGATTCTTACGTCCGCATCCACATCCACATTCTCATTTTGTTTTTCGTTCTATGATGTCTGTTTCCGTTTGCTTACAGAGTGTGGAAAACTGTATTCAGTTTTTTTTGTATGCGATTATGTATGTGTCTGCTGGTAATTACAAATATTGTAATAAGTGACTTGCAGACTGACAGACAGACAGAGAGACATAGAAACGAATAGATTGGGATTTTTTTTTGTTTTTTTTTATTAGTTGGTTGGTTAACTGATGGTTGTTGGTTCTTTCGTTGGTTTGTTTGTTTATTTATTCACACTAAAGTAGTGTGAGTAGCCATAAGTATCTGGGCTTCCAAGTCAATTATAAATAATGGCGTTAAAGCATCAAGACCAACATACATATACATATACAATCACAAATACAGTAACAAACCTAAATAAGGTTGCAAATCAACATCTTTATAATTTGATTAATTTATGTGTGCCTGTGCATGTGTATGTATACACACATATATACATACATACATATACACATACATACATACACATATGTATCTAAATGTTGATAAATGATATTTTCGTTTTCATCTATTTTTTTTCATTTTTTTCATTTTTTTTTATTTTATCTACAAGGAACCGACCTTTTCCTTTTAGCCTTTTTGCAAATCATTTCATGCTCACACACCATTTTTTACTAGATGATGAATTAAACATTCATTCATACATTTTCATTTGTTAAATATTCACAAGGAAAAAAAGAACAAAAACTATTCACATACGTATACTAGGATGCCTACAATCGTAAACACGATTTGATAAAGACAACTGATAAGAACAATTACTTTGGAACGAGCCATGCTGTAAGATTTAATAGATTTGGCCAATTATTTATTCTCCTCTGATATCATAATAACTTTTTAATAATACTATGGCAAGTGGTTTTATTTATTGTAGTTAGGAGGTATTTAATCTATTAAATTTATTGGAAGTTTGTCGCCTACGATTTAAAACCAATTCGTGGAGAATATTAAAAAAATTTAAAAAAATTCTAAAGTTTAAATCAACTATGGATGCCATAAGAGTTGTGGCCAGACGTTAAAAATGCTTTCAATACGGCCTATTGGGAACATATTGTAAATACTTTAATACAACTTAAGATATCTGTTGATGGATTATATGGCATAAGTTTTGGACGAGGTGGCATGACAAGAGGCCACCTTGTCTGTAACCTCGCAAGTTATCAAAAGGTTCGAAGAGATCCATTCAGCTAGATGCGAGCTCAGAAATTGCTGCAAAAACTATCACTTATGAGCCTATCGAAGACTGCCTTATAGTCAACAAAAAGATGGTGTGTGTCGATTTATTTTTCGTGGGTATTCTCTACGATTTGGCGTAGTGAGAGTCTGCTCGATGGCAGACTTGTCAGGTCTGAAGCCGCAATCAATCAATTCAATCGTTCACATAATACGACCGTAAGAACCTTATATGCGGTAGGGAGTAGGCTTATACCCTTGTAGTTAGCGCATATCAAAGGGTCTGCGTTTTTCACTGAGATTTCAATCGTTGCGCATACTTTTCTCTAGCCAATTTTTGTAAATAGACTGGTATATGCTTCCCACCAACTTATTACTTGCGGTCTTAAACAATTCATTGGGGAGACCGTCAGGACCTACAGCTAAAATGTTATTAAGACGCATGATCTCTTCATGGTTAGGCGGCGGAATCTCTACGCCATCATCATCGATTGGGTTAAGTGCATCACGTCTATAGGCGCTATTGGTGTCTTTATCGTCTCGTAGCAGAGTAGAGAAGTGTTAACTCCCCCTGCAAACTTGTTACCAGGTTTTCATTCTCATTTTTACAGGAAGACGTTCCGTACTTAAAGCCTTTAGTAAGACGCTTAAACTTTTGATAGACTTATCGAGCGTCACGCTCATTATCCTTCAACATTAATTAAAATAAAGATTGTATTGCTCTTAAAATTTTTAAGCTTTCTATAACGAAAACATAACAGATTTAAGGGAAAAACAGTGACAAATTTTTAAGAAAAATCATTTACGATAAGGAGAATTAGTTTTACTGCAGCCCTACCACTTAATACAATTAATTATACTTTTATGCTTGATGCCGAGTATTAGAGTATTAGAATTTACCCATGGCAACGGGTTTATATTGACTCTAGGCAATATAAGAATGAATATTGCAACTTTTTTTTTTTTTTTTTAATGTATTTGCATGTGCGTGTTATACAGAAATTATTTCAAATAAACAAAAGAATTTTATGGCAAATATGTAACAATTGAAAAATATTTAAAACATTTTATAGAAAACAATTCAATAATTGTTATACATAATATTGTAATAAAACTTTTTAACAAAAATTAAATGCTTAAACATATTTAGAAATGATGTTGCATGTTGCAAATATTTGTTTTGTTTTTACATTTTTAAGTTCTGTGATGAAACAGAATACGGCAGAAACTTAAAGCGATTAATCTGCCAAGGAAATAATAGATTAAACGGTAGAACTCACTTCACCGTTCAAATAAATAAGCAGATGACACCAAACAGATATAACATATGGCGTATAACTTGATAAACGGAAATATCAGAACAACGATCGAGTTGTAGCACAAAAGAATTTCAATAGCAAAGCGACAGTGAAATTACGACAATAGCGGCTAGCAATGTTAGACTAGAATAACAAGGCTACATAGAAGAACTACGAATGATAAAAATAAAAAGATCAACAGGAGGCTTTTCGAAGTTACCCGGACTGATAATAATTGATGTATAATGTTGCCTGTAGCAGCAAAAAGTGCGACATATAATGTCAGGTCAGACTTCTCCAACAAAACGAAATATAAAAAATATTTCTTTACTGACTTCCATTTAGCAGATTTTGGCCAAAACTCTGAGATTAAATATAATTGCCATGAAAAGCTTCTCACAAATATTTTTTTTTAATCAAAAGGTGTTAGAGGTGAATAGAATATGAAATTTTTAATAAAACAAATCTTTTTAGTTTTTATTTATTAAGAGAAAATCCCGGTATATTTAAAAATCAATCACGTTTGGCATCACTAATACGTACAGATTTTAGAAGCCATTTATAAAAACCAACAATTTTCGATTGAAATTTCAAAGTATTTCAATCAATAACCAACAAATATTTCGTGTATTGAAGCTACAGCTGAGAAGCTACCCTACTAAACGGTAAGTACAAGTGAGTTTGAAACACTTACTAAAAAATTTATATGATATTTCTCAAAATATGTCTCGCTTTAGAGCGGAGAGTTAGCTCTAGGAAATAACTTCTTATTGTGTGAAATGAATTATTGCTTCTAAAGCTAAAAATAATAAAATTGTTATCGATATTGTTACGTCCTTACCTTCTTAAAAAAACGTTTAAAATATAAGCTCGTAGATTGCAAATGAAATAAAAAGTATGTTTGTGTTTAATTTTAATTAAAATTCTTTATTGTACGCACAATTTTCTGTGTGCCAATGTTCATAATTTGATCTACGCCAAAAATTACTTTGTTTGTTATTCCTCTGTTTACACCCCTTTATGTAAACAATAACAATTATTAGGCAATTGCTTTACAAATCTTTGTGACGAAGATCTTCAAACCACAATTACTTTCTTCAAACGCACCGCATCTTTACACAAAACTGACTGAACTTTTACTCACTCGTTGTCTGCTTTGACTTGCCTTTTATATAGCAATGTGAACAGTCTGTCAGTGGCTTCACCTTTGCGACATGTCCATAAATGTAAACATCGTTATTTTCGTAATAATATTAACGAGATAATCAGTATTTGGATGGAGAACGATTGTTATTGGTAATACCTTCAGATTTGCGAGGCATCGATAATCTCTGTTTCTACAACGAGATCAACAATACTGTTCATATTTACCAACCAGAGATCAGCAATGTATCACTTTTTCGCTACTCATAAGTACTCATGAAATTTTGAGTATGAGTGAGTCAACAGTACTGATTTATATCAGGGGTTACCAAAATTTTTTTGGTTGTGTATTAGTGAGTAAATGAGTGAAAATAAATTGAGTGATTTTATTTATTTATTGTGCAAAACTAATGTTAGTAATATACGCTAATTTGATTTTCATTTTATCAACATGCTTAAAGTTATACATCTTTAACTCGGAAATTAAGGAATGTTTTTTTTAGATATTTGGTGGGAACTACTTTGGTTCATAAATTTCCTCACCTACTAATAAAAAAACCTTTCAATTTTTCAAAAAAAAAATGCTTGATTCTACAAAAAATTTGTCCCTTTCCTTATCATTTAACATGTCTCAAAATGTTCCATTTAAGAACATATAAGAAAGTGGATTCTAATAAAAGCATTTTTAATATATTTACAGACTTAAAAGTATTTTTGAGTGATAAACCGTGAAAAAAAAGTCATAGGCATGCCAGCTCACGGTCACTCGCCGCGTCTGATCGGCGACTAAATGAGAGGCAGCATAAGCAATGTGTGTGATTTCACTCAGCACAATTGTGCTATGAAATGGTAATCCCTGATTTATATTATACTAAGTATAATATACTTATAAATTTTATAAGTATAAGTCGCAATCAGTATGAGTACAACGTTGACATCGAACTTATAACATTCGAAATATGTTTGATTCATACGCCTACTCATTCAGATTCATCAATTTAGAAAAATACTTATAATACTCATAAATGATACGAGTGATTCGAATCATTCATCAAAATTTACAGTCTTATTGTTATTGTTGCATTTGCAACAAAAGAAAAAAAACACGCAAGCAAAAAACACAGAGAAGCAAACAGAGCTAACACACAACCTTCTAGTGAGCATTGTAGTGTTTGTACGTGATTCAGACTTATTTTGTGATTCTTGTATAGGTTGAGTCATGGAGAGTCGAAATCAAAAACATCATGCGTAGTGTTATGTATGAGTATGATGAGTACTTCAAACTTTGAATATGTGTAGTATGAGTATGATATTAAAATAAGTATGAATGCGAATAAGTATCAGAAATTATGAGTATGATTCGAATCCACTCATCTTTTTGAATACTCATTACTGATCTCTGTTACCAAACTAACTTTCTTCCTTATATCTTGTTCTTTTTTTATTCGAATTATTAAGATTCAGCATTAGCGTTTAGGATTTTTGAATACTGAAACTTGTTTTTATTTTCATCAGTTTGTTCAGCGGCCCAAAACCGACGTAGTACTCGAAAGCATAATAGGATTATTGTCCACTTGCTTTAAAGTAGCCCAGGTAGTATTTTTTGTGAACTCTAATCTCTTCTGTTGATTAGGCTCAAACAATAATGGTCATGAATTTTGGGAAGAATTATCTCTGGCAAATTATTTCAAATACTTATAATCGAAATTGGAACATTTTGAAATAATTGACTAGATTGTAGGACACAATAATAATTGTGAAATTTTTTTTCCAATTGTTTAAATATTTTAATTGTATTCGTTAAGCAATCGTTTACTGGTTGCCATGGTTGTCTAATGGGTGGTATACTGGTGTATACATAAGTGTAGGGGTTATGGATTTGTAACATTATATCGAACATAAGGCTTTATGCTAATCTTCTGATAATTGTAATATAATTTGTTATTGTATTGTAATTAAAACTAATTAATAATAATAAAAAAAGACAAAAAAAATATTTAAATTTCCTGTTAAATACTAATTTATGTTTTGTAACAAGATATCGTTGACAATTTTCTTCTGTGAAATGTTTATTGAAATATTTTATATGAAAGTAATATTAATGCGATTAAAATATTACAAAAAAAAGAAATTCTTTTAACATGACATTTGAAAAACAACAGATTTTATTCAATATGTTTCTATTTTATTCAATTGAGTGCGTTTAAGTCTTTCTAAAATATATTTGACAGGGTAATCTTTAAATGCGGATTATTTTTTTAAAATAAATACGTACTTATAAGCACAAATTGACAACAATAAAACCTACATACATACATACATACTCGCACATGTCATACCTAAAGACATAAATGTTTCACACACGAGTCTAAACTTTGCTTCGAGTGAGCACAAGTTTTTGTTGGTACTTCTTACTGGAAACGTGAAAAGTATCGTCACATATTTTTCCATCTTTCAGGCAATTAGTGGATTCCTCGCAAATAGAACTTTTCGTCTTTTAAAGCAAATCAATTAAGCACAAAATTTTCGTCCATCTCATTGAAATCGATGTGCTACTCACCAAGTGCGTGTTTCATCGTTTAAAATAAAAAGTAGTCGGATGAAGCCGAGTCTGGTGAAAACGGCGGCTGAGGCAGTAGATCTCAGCCTAATGCCTTAATTGCATCCTGTACTATGTATGTACCTTGCCGTGCCCTGTAATGCATTCTGGTCGTTTCACAATCGATGCATGGTTCAAATTGATCATGTCTCATCTTCATCTAATATTGTTTACAATTCGTCGTCATCAAATATTTCTGCTGGTCTCTGAACTGTCGTAACAATCTTCGTAATTTTGCTTCTGATAGAGCATGATCTTCATATGCCTCAACAAACATTCGGTGCGACTCGCCATTAATTTTCCTCAAATGAAAGCAAAAAATCAATGCTCTCCACAAACCATCATGCTTAAAAATTCAGCTTTGAAAGCGTATTGCGCTAGTATCCAATAAGGGCTTTGTTTGACGACCAGCCGGTGATTTAGACTTTATCCGAATAGGAAGGCAAATGAAAGTACATACACATACATATACAATTAGTCTTTACAACCCTTCAAGCAGGATTGCGAATTAGCTTTTCATCCACTTATTGTGTGTTGTGCGATTGACGGGGTCTACAGTTTAAAGTCGACTACGATTGTGTTTTTTTTTTTTTTTTTTTTTTTTTTTTTTTTTTTTTGAGAAACTTTTCATGTCATTTTAATTTACTCCTCGAGTCTCAGAGTTTTTCTGGACTTTCTGATCTGGAGTTTGAACTATAGCCTCACATACAGTTAGCCTTAATCAGCATGCCTGGACTTCTCAGTTATTGTGAGAAATCGCAGCAATGAGGAAGCAAATCAGATTGCCGTTTATAAAGCCGTAGATTCAAAGATAAAAAAGAGAAAACCATCAAGTAATAAGCAAGACATTATCAGAAAAGTGCTCTGAAGTTTGCCAAGGCAAGGCGATCGCCGGATACCCAACATAGATTGAGAGGAGTACTATAAATTTTCCGATTGTAGTCCTCCATCTTTAACGTTAATTTCGTTACAAAGTTATACGATACACACAAAACACTGATGCATATTAAGAGAAATCGATATAACAACAACAACAAAAAACAAAAATCGATATTATTTTCTAAAGACCGTCATTAAGCTAACAACACAATCGATATGTTAAGATTATCTTAATTCAACAACCATATCCCATGTCTAGCAAAACTTGACTTTTTCATCTCATTTTGAAAAATACAAGTGTTCTCTGAAAGAAATAAAGAAGAGCAATTGATGATAAAACAATTCCGAATATTATCGCGTTCTTTCATTCTTCTTTTTCATACTCTCTTGTGTTTCGAAAATAAAAAGATGAAAAGCGAAAAATTTTGCAATAAACCCGCTGTTAACAAACAAAGTGCCAATGAGTTCTCAAGTATTTAATGGTACAAAGGACAAAACATTTTGTCAAACGTCAAACATTGACAAGGAAGTATAACAACAACTGCCGCATAAAATTCGAATTTTCTAAAATGAGCTAAGATTTGAAAATTTTAAGAAATCTTCAAAACTGATTGTTATTATGCGTGAATAATTGAAAATTTGGTTTTCAAAATTTCTTGCTCGCATTACTGCTATACGGTGTCTTTCCCATATTTTGCTTAAGGATGTTTATGTGTAAACAGTATCGCTAAACGTACTTGTGACAATGCAGATATTGAAGGGAGAGAAAAATAATAAAGTGCACTGCCGTCTTAGTACCTGGAAATTGTTGATTAATTTTCGACAGTTGTTCGTTATTGCCTTTTGATAAATTGTTTTTTTTTCTTTCCCTTGGATTTCCTAAAAACAGGAAAAAAAAGCATCAATACAGAGAGAAAATGACAGCCATTTGTAGAAGGGTATTCAGTGTTGTTAGCGTTCAATATTGCCAAAAACGTTTTAATAATCAAGAAAAAAAAAAGAGAGAGAGAGAGAGAATGTTTTTCGTTAGAGAGCAATTGATGACTGCTTATTGCTAGTGGATAATATCAGCAATTTTTTTTATGAAGGAAAGCAAAAGCAAATTTTAAATTCATTAATCATGTGTGTTAGAGTCGTAAGAGATTATCCTCTCGAGGTCGTCAAACATTGGATCTTCTATCTGACCGTCGAAGATTAAACATGAACTTGTCCGACCATAGAAGATTCTTCCATAGCTCTCAAGCTGTCCAATTCAAATGGATTGTGCAACGTATTGTTTTTCGGTGCATCTATAGCTTCTAAGACTTCTTTTTATGGAAGAGACTAGTGCTTAGGGGGATTTCTGTTCAGTCTTCTCATGCAGTTGTTACACGAGATCTGCCACTTCATTGTATTTCATAATTATTTAATTACTGTTCGCGTATATGCATTTGGTTTTCTTTTTAAATTTTTTTTATTGAATTATTTAAAGTTCTTTAATTTAATTTGAAATGCAATGCCTTCTGTTGATGTCTATGTAAGTACATTGGATGGCTTAAATGCAACACTTTAGCTTACCGGATATTTTTGTATTTATTTAAACGATTTTATCGCATTCTTGCAATACAAAGTATTATTAGTTCTTTAAAAATAATGAAAACTTTCTACAACGGCTTAAATGCAACGCTGTTGCCAAGTGTTTTAAAAATAAACTCTTGAGGATTTTGTCCAAACCATAACAAAGTTGCCTTCTTTTGGCACAATACTACAACATAAAGTCTTTCTAAAGGACAAAAAAAAATACGAACAAATGTAGCTGCTTTTAAAGGCAGACTGCCATTCAGCTTTCGACTTTTTCTTCTTCTTTTTCTTTTTTCTCGTTTTGTGTGTTTTCAAATACAATCGCAAATCGGTAGAATAAAATAAAAAAAACAACAAAATTTATTCAGCACTTTTTGTTTGTATGACAATTAAAAAAAAAAAATAGCAAAAAAATAGCAAAAAAAAAAAATAGCAAAAAAACACTTGTTCGCAGTGGTTGTCAGATGTAAGATTTTCAGTAGCTTTTCACGTTTGTCTGTCTACTTTTTCCGTTATTCCTTTTATTAATATTCTGGCCGAAATATACAAACCCACTCTACTTACCCTGTAGAACAGCACAACCGTTTAATCTACAGTTGGACGAAAATTAAATTCACGATGAATTTGTAAGGAAAAGAAACACGGTACTGATGATAGCTGAGCGAGCACACAAGGTCAGACTTATAAGGAAAAGAAGGTATACAATGCATATACATATTTGGCAACTTGAGTATGTGTGCGTATATGTGTGGAAATGTCAGTCAGTATGATAAAGAGAACAATGAAGCATGATGTGTTGAAACTTTACTCAAATAAAACGTATCCCTTTTAAGAAAATATTCGTATCTACCATACAATAACTGTGGACCATATTTTACAGATGTTGCTTGAAATTTTCTTTCTTTTTTTTCATTTTTTGTTTGTTTGTGTTTAAATTGTTTTTCTTTTCTAAAGAAATATGCATACATACATATGTATTCAATTTAAAATATTTTAACGTGGCTTATTTACATATGAACACACTGAATATGTTGTGATCAGAATAGCACCATAAAATCGGCTATGTGGACATATGTATTCGTGTTAATTAAAATATGTGGACGTGCTAAATTAAATCAAATCTAAATATCTTCTTGAAGTCACCGTATTCTACTAGATAGTGTGTTGGCTTATTAGACTTGAAAGTTAGTTCCAGATAGTGCAGCCAAAGAACGAATTTCCGCGGAATGTATTGTCTGATCCACTGGTCATTATTTTATGAATACGTGTGCTGAGCATTACGAGCGTATTATACGTATAGGTTGGATTAGGTTAGCGGGTAGCGTGTTGTTCACAGGCAAATTCATTCGGTGGCTCATATGACCAGTGTGAGATAAGCCCCCTTGTCCTTTAAGAACATAAAAAGCATTGGATTTTAATAAAAGCGTTTTTACAATATTTAAAATATTTTTTTTTTTGAGTGTAAACCTGAAAAAAAATGTCACAGCATCCGCTAACATGTGCACTCGCCGAAGTCTGATCGACAAATAAACAAAAGAGCATAAGCAATGCGTGTGAATTCTCTCTGCACAATTGTGCTATGAAATGGTAATCCCTGATCTAAAGCCACTACACTGCCACCACTCACCAAAAACGTCTAGTAAACTGCTTGCACTTTTGTTAGAGTTAGAGTGCCATAATCATCAGCGGTAGATCGTGTCCAGTGATATTGTATTGTCTATCGCTGATAAAGTGCAGAACTTATTGTTATGTTACAGTACTTTTCAGCTTTTTAGAGTTATCAGCCTTACACCTTTTTTGACAATTGACTTTATATGAGATCTCTTCAAAAAAGACGTACAAATAGCGTGAAGCATCTGAGAACACTGTTTCATCGGGAGCAATGCTGTGTAACTCTTGATAAGGTTTTATTTTTTCTGTATCAATTGGTTTTAAAATGATCTAGAATTGGAACAACAACTACAGGTACAGTGGGTTCTAGTGATATACCAACATTAGGTAAACATTTCACTCAAATTAAATTCTAATGAAGTTGAAAATCTGTGAACATGAATATCTGTACTGTTGGATTTTTTTTTCTAATTTCCATTATTATTTACCATCTTGTTTGGGCTCTTTTCACCACGATATGTAGGAGAATTTAATAAAAAAAAAAAAATTCTTTTTCAAAAGCAACTTGATTTCATGCTGAGAAATTCTGAAAATTTTTTAATTCAATTTCTGTGTCACTCACTTATTATTTAAATACCCATGAAGTCTTCGTAAAGATTTTGCGAAACAGAAAATAAGAANNNAAAGGAAAAACAAAAAAAAAAAAAAGAAATTATTTCTTAAAAAGGGTTCAAATAAAGAAAGATAATCATATTTGGTTTTCCCAAAGTCCCTGTTGTGTAATTCAATAAAATGCAGAGCATAAAAACGATAAGCCTAAATAAGGATGTTTGTGTAAAGGCAAGGAATGCATACAAAAAAAAAAAAAAAAAAAAAAAAAAAAAAAGTTCTTCAGTTTGTCTTATAAAATAGTTTTTATTTTTCTATCTTTCTTTTGTTTTTCGTTTTCTTAATTAAATATTTTCCAAGTTGTTCTCTTAAATGAAAAACAAAAGAAACAAAATCATTGGATTTCCATTGCCTTTGTAGTGTGGTAACACTACATCAATATTTCAGGTTAGTGGAATAGTCCTAACACCTAAAGTCCTACAACAGTGCCAATGTTAACTTCGTGCATGTAGCACTAACTAACGAAAGTGTTAGATGAAGATGCTATGCTAACAATAAAATAACGTTTTAAGTTCAACAGCAACAACATAAGGTTAGGGGTTAGGTTCGTTCTGAAATTACTTTCTAACACACTTAAAATCGACTGGCATTGTGATTATGTTATAAGGTAGTATAACCAAAGAGTCGGTTTTGTTGTATTTGAATAAGATTATGTATTACAAAGTCTCTTTCTTATTATTGTTATTGTTTTCATTTGTAGTTGTTGTTACTTTTACAAAACAATAGATTCACAAGAGTACGAAATGAATGAATATACGAATAAAGGAGGAATAATATTTCGAGAGTATCCTTCACATCCATTTAGTTATTTCAGTTTCTTTTATTCTTTTTTTTTGTTTTGTTTTTTTGTTTTTTTTTTGTTTTTGTTTTTGTTTCAGTTTTAAAAATTTTCTTTAATAAACTACAATACGAATGAATTTTCTTCTCAATAGGATTCGTTAACGGTTTGAAGCAATTGTACTTCTTCTGCTTTTATTTTATTATTCTCCCAAATAATAATAAAACAACAAAAACAAAGGAGGAAATGACATGATACCGTCTGGCTTATTATTGTATACCATATGTCATCCTATACTTATACATACGTTTGACGTATAGGTTAGACGGAAATTTATTGCCTAAGGACATGATAGCCCGATCCTTTTTGATCTGGCCTAAGTAGCATTATGCACTGCATTTTAATGCTGAAGAATCAATAAAAATTATGGGATCACCTTTCAACAAACTACGGCAGTCAGTCGTCGTACAACATGAAAGGTGATCGCAAAATTTTTGTTGATTCTTCAGCATTAATTCTGTTTGTGGCAGTAATAACCAATGGGTTTGTCAAAAGTCCAGTGAGAAAGGGTTTTTTGAATCTGTAAAGACTGTACATTGGAGATAGAAGCTCGGTGAGAAGATTTAAGACGTCATTCCTGAGCGTAGATTTTTTAAAAAAAAAAACCCTCGGTTATTATCAAAGAACTCGAAAACTCAAACGATATGGTGATCAAGACCAACAATAAACTCCCAGGAGTAGTTATCGACAAATGTTTATAACTGAGGTCTATGATGCCTACTAAGTAGTGAGCATTAGGTAGTAGTTACCGACATATTCTCGGCTGGAATGCATTTTCCCCTTGGCATATATACACCGAGGAGAACGTATGGTAGCTATTTGAATGAGATCTCGGATGCTTACATTTGGTAAAGTTAGTTCCAACATTTATAAAATGTGTATGTACAACGAACACAAAATACACAAATCTGCTGTATCTGATGGGATTGATTATATTATACTCCCTTTGTTCCGACTACATAGGAGAATCGTCTGCTGTTGGACTGATATAGGGATCGTATTTATTCTAAAGACAGTAAAAAACAAAACTCCGGAAAAATAAATTGGACCAGAATCGAAAGGTATATAACTGGTACTGTTGGGAAGGTAAATCAACTACAAGACTATCGAGCACAGTGCATTTATTAACATTTCAGAAGCTTTGACAATAGCCTACAGGAAATAATTATAACCTCCTGTTATTGAAGTGTGTATATATGGTATGATAATTATATGGGTCAAAGTTAAAGCTATGCTAAGGTCAAGAAGAATCAACCTTAAGGAGGGAAATGAGATCACATCCCTCAGGAAGGGGTTCTAGCATCTCTTCGACAGATTCCACACTGGTCTGGGACTTATGTACGTGAGAAACTGACATGCGTATACAACTCTTTTCATCAATCTTCGATTATCATGATTCATGATTACCGGTTAACCGGTTAAACACTAGCCAGAATGTATCAAAAAATCTAAAAAAAATCCTAGAAATAAAAGGATGTCCTTATGCTAGTCTAGTCTAGAACTCCATTTTATTAAACAAAATACCTGCTCGATTTTTTTTTTTTTTTTTTTTTTTTTGTAAAGGAAAATAAAAATGATATGGACACAAAATAAAAGAGAATAGAAAGAAAAAGAATAAAAAAAAAATAGGAAAAAGTAAATGAAAATAAACAATTTTACTTGGTAACCCTTTAAAAATTGATGGCTTGCTGAACCATTAGATGAAATGCGATAAAATCACAAGCAAAGCTTTTGATAAAACATTTCATGAGAGAGAGAGATATTAAAATATTTGAATAAAATTCATACGTTTTGCTATGCATGAGCGGGTGAGGCCAATAGCCCCAAAATAAACTGAAACGAAACAAATTGAAATAAAACGAGAATGAAATCCTGCTCAACGCCAAATCCAAAAGCCAATGATAATTTGACGGTTAAATGCAAACTCACTCTGCCATTTACATGATTTCATAGAGTTAGCGTTGGTTGGTTGGTTGGTTGGTTGGTTGGTACATAGATTTTCTTTTTCCTCTTATCCATTATTAACTGAGTACATATGTATGTCATGACACACACCCATACAGTATACAATAACTTATCGAACACTCAGCCATGTGCATATTAATATTAAGGAAGTATTATTAAAAATTAATGAAAATAAAAATAGGCGAGAATAAAGGGTTCCAGGGATTGAGAATATCGATGTTTTTTTTTTTTTTTTTTTTTTTTTTTTGGCAGTGTTTCTCATAGTGATGTTATATAAATAAATGTATACACTTATACTATGTATGTATATGCATGGCTAAGATGACAGTGTTGTGCAAAATAATAGAAGCGTTCGTTAATTAATTGTTTTGTTGCTGTGGGAATATATTCTTCTTTTCGAAATGTTAAAAATAGATTGTGTTAAAAAATGTTATATGGTTTAACATTTTTTTCTTTGTTAGCCTAGATGATAGATAATGGATTTGCTATTCGGTTTTTCAGTTTAAATTTTGCGAGTAGGGATAAGGATTTGTGACACGTATGAAACGCCATAAATGGTCTGTGAAAATTCGATTACTTTTGTTAATACGAACGCATAAAGTAAACAGTAAAGCCATCTGAAAGAAAACATTTACCGCAATTGTATTTCAACTAGACAATGTTGGACCACATGTATCGATTGCAGCTTTTCTTAAGCTGTGGGAGATTGTTTAAAAAATTTTTTAGTCTCGAACTGTTATTGACAATCAACAATTAACGTAGATAGATTGTAGTGATTATCAATCCAATGATATGGGTTAATGCGATATTAATGTCTATCTTCGACAGATCATTAAAATTATCTGCGAAACGAATTCTCTTTCACCAATAGGTGAAGATCAATTTTTCTATTTTTCCACCATAATACATTGTAACCATAGAACCTATGCAATGCTCAAGCTGAGGGTGATCATTTAGAGTTTAACCAGGCTTTCAGTGAGCCCTCATCCAGTCTTGGCCATATTTGCTTCGCTTTCTAGCGAGATTGAAAGAACCTATTACTGCAATCGTATCTATAAGCTCACAGGTCTTCAACGGGTTTCCCATTGTAGTGAACTTAACCAAGGCTTCGATGACTGTGCCACGTCTGACCAGTTCATCTTCTTTGCATCTCGTACCGCATTCTGTCTGATGCCCGACATCCGTATATTGCTAATAATTTCTGTATATCCTAGTTTTGCACTTACCGGGATTAGGGGTTTTGTGGAACAATTAAAAACAAAATCGAAAATTTTTCTCGTTTTGCTAATAACTTAGCATTGCATTTGTTTGTGTATCACAAACTAATTAAAATAATTACTGGTGCTTAGATGCTTAGAAAATCGCCGCAGTCTAATGACTAGTGTGTTGGCTTATTAGACGTGAGGCTCCGGTTCAAACCCCAAGTCAGACATCAAAAGGAAAGAGAGTAAAAAAAATTGCCATGGAAAGTTTCTCAAAAACAAAATCTGTCCTTCGGGGTTGACTTTAAACTGCAGGTTCCGCCACTCATATATAAAATTAACACACACACCATCAGTGGTATGAGAAGCTGGGTCGTAATCCTGACTAAAGGGTTGTAATGACCAATTATGTATCTATGTATGTATGCTTAAATGTTTGATGCATTCCGGATGCATTAACAAAGAAAAGAATTTGATTGAAACAATCCTAAGATTAACTCAATAAACTGTGCTGATTGTCTTCTTTTTTCTTTTATTTTTGATAGATTTTCAGTTGATGCTTGCATTTTAGCCATAGCTGCGCCTGTAAACACACGTATATGGTATGTTCTATACATAGTACATACATACATATGTATTTACATGTGTGCACACTTTAATCAGATACAAAATATTTGAGTGTGTTTGTTTATTGGATAAATACGAAGCATTCATAAAGAACCTCAATAACCTATTTGAATAGGAAGCACATGTTGCACGCTCTTTTGTTTGTATTTGATCCTTGCTTTTATTTTTGTAGCGGTTTTTATAGTGGTTTAAGCAGCGGTGTTGTGTTACTAATAGCAACAATAAAACAAAAGCGAAAGCTTTTTAAAAGAAAAGAATTTAATACAGTCAGAGAAATACTAGAGGAAGAATGCTGTTCTCAGATATTTCACCAGTATGGCAATATGTACTGCAAATCTTATTCTGTTTTATAATTTTCATACTACGAAGCATGATCATTGGATATCGTATCGTTCAATCTATGCAAAACATAAGAAAACGAAAATTCTTTTGGATAATGCCCTATTCCAGTACAAACGGCATCTTTACAATATCAAATCTTTGACATTCTTCGATAAATGTGCCTACATTTTATCAACTGGTGTTGATTTTAAAGATAGCAGGCATTATTTGTCTGAAGTATTCAGCTAACAATATCTAAGCATCATGAAATAAATTTTAATTCGTACAAAAATCTTTCATCTACCACCACTACCACTACCACTACCACTACCACTACCACTACCACTACCACTACCACTACCACTACCACTACCACTATCACTACCACTACCACTACCACTACCACTACCACTACCACTACCACTACCACTACCACTACCACTACCACTATCACTACCACTACCACTACCACTACCACTACCACTACCACTACCACTACCACTACCACTACCACTAC
>QOCX01003093.1:0-18880 GCA_005959815.1 Sarcophaga bullata
AAAGAAATCGAAAAAATGACCATTTCATACTCCAAGGATGTGGTTGGTGAACCCAAACACTTGAATAAAGAGTTCTTTACGGACATTCTCGAGAATGCCTTGTACCATAATTATTTTGAAATCAAAACAATTAATTTCACCATGGGCAGCAGTACTGGTGAAAACTATTGCAGTCAAATATATCGTGTTAAAATTTGCTATAAATCTTTCAATTCTGAACATATCGGAGAATGATGGTTGTGCATTTCCCGTTAATTATTAAAAGTATGCCCACATTTAAACCAGGCTACAGAATTTCTAGTGGGATTTAAATGTTTTCCTTAAGGGAGAAAGGATCTTGTTACAATAACGTCCCTGCCACGTTTGGAAGTGCTGTGCAAAGGCAATGTAAAATTTGCACCCAGGTATTGCTTTTAATAAAAAATAATAAAATTAAGGGGTTCATTCATATACTAATTAAATATTATTAACAATAATTTAAAACAATTTAAAGAAACTGGGTCTTTGCTGCTGCGCAACAAAAAGAAAATTTTAAAAAATTTGTTTAAAATCAAAATGGTCCGAATTTGTCTTTACAACACTTTAGTCAGGATTACAATCTAGTTTCTCACACCAACCATTGCTGTGTATGTTAATTTTATCCAAGAATGGCGGAATCTGCAGTTTAAAGTCGACTCCAAAATGACAGTTTTTTTTGCGAAAGTTTTCATGGCAATTTTATTTAAATCTTCTACTGAAAATAAGCAGAATAACACATTAAGTGGCTACTGATTTTTAAGCGCATTTAAACATCAATTTAATTGGCATTCCCAGAACTTTGCGATGTTGTTATGAGAGTGTAATAATCTAATAAAATGTCGACACATTTAAATTCATTTCACAGACTAAAATCGAAGAATATCACATTATTTTGGAAGTACAAACTACGTGATACCCTACGCTATAAACTGTTACTTAGTCTTTCTAAGTCAAAGAGCAATATAACATACGTAATATACGATTAGCAGTGATTGATTTTTAATGCGTGTCTACCCCTTACTGAGGAAGCTTGAGCAAAAACACTTGTGGGACTAATTTCGTTCAAAATTTCTTAAAAGTGCTGGCATAGGATTCGCATTTATCGCAATGCCGCATAGGTACTCAAAGTTATCCAGCAAGCGGAGATTTTCTTATCACATCTAATTTTCTTTTAGCTCAACAAACGCTGCTCAACGTCAGTAGTCAAAAAATTATCTTCTGAAGAGCTATTAACCACGGATTCTACCCCCCTTCGTTATTGCTAATTTTATTACCACCGAACCAATTCCCAAAACATTCTAATAAAAATAATCTAAGGCAACTAACGTACTTAATTGGTCATCACAACGTTTTAGTCAAGATTACAACCCAGCATCTTACACCACCCATGTTGTGTATGTTTATTTTATTCATGAGTGGCGGAACCTACAGTTTAAAGCTTTTGAGAAACTTTTCATGGCCAATTTTATTTTACTCTTAGATTCTATGCCGAAGACTACTGACAGGAAGTGGCCAAAAGATATATTGTTTTTCATATTCCGTTTTGTTCGAAATATCTGAGGTGGAGTTTGAAACGCTGGCACTCGTCTAGTAAACCAAAAAAAAAAAAATATGGTCTTAATATATTCCCATGAACCAGCGTACATACCCCAGATTGTAAGGAATTTTGTTTGCTTCCTAGCGCTGTATGCAAAGATCAATTGTGAGTTCTATTTTACTAACCTAACCGCCTAACCGCCATGTCATGCAGTCTCTACCTCTTCATTATTGGCAACTTTTCCACCAATTTTTCAAGTTTAGTAATTAAATACTAATGCGGGATATATAGCTTAATCTGGCAAAAAAAAAGGTGGGTCATAAAGCAATTCGAACTTTAATTCATTGCTTTTGATCATTGCAATAGTGCTTGTGTAAAATACGGAGCATCGTCTTAATGGAACCAAGCTTTTCTTTTTTCAACGCTTAAATGTTAGCACAGTACTAACCGTCCATTTTTTTTTTGTTTTTTTTTTAGAAGGAGAAAAAAAATTTATCGCATGCGAACTTTTTCATTCAAAAAAGTTATCGCATGCGAACTTTTTCATTCAAAAAGTTATCGCATGCGTATAAAAAAAACGATATTAGCAGAGAATTCCTCATTCACCTTCTACGTTTTATCAATTCCGTCAACTGGTCCAGTACATCAGGCTACAAATCTACTTGACTTTATAGCGTTTCTTCTTTGGACTAAATATGGTGTACAGCATTTTAAAAAATCCTACCATTGCAGATACCTTCCTTACCTTAAGCCATCAAGCAACCACTTCATGAATTTTTCTAATTGATTCGGGCTTGCTCGTACAGTCTAATTTAACCTCTGCCACCCAATATCTTATAGTCGTAAGCAAAGGAACAGACTACCCATAGTAATATTGCTTAGACTGCAACATGGTGCCTTGAACATATGTTTTCCAAAGTAATTTTCTTGAACCGCCATTGTAACTATATTCTGTCTGTAAAGACTTACATTTGAAAACGAATGATTCATCTTTGACCGCCAATTTGTCCACGCAAAACGTATTACCGGTAAACGTCTTAAGGCATATAAATTGAAGTTGATTAAATACGCAAGTTATGCAAGTATTTGTATTACTTCCAGATGCCATGCTAGAGACTGTGGTATATGGAGCACAAAGTCTTTTAAAGTTTTCATTAAAAAAGGTTTTTTTTGTTTCAAATATCTACAATAAAACCTGAACAAGTGAAATTCCTTACCGCTATACCTAATTCAACAACCTAATATTGTTGCTAGGCTGCAAACCTATTATCCTAACACCTGCTACATTACAAATTTAATTTAAGACCACAATGGATTCTTCTTTTTCGCAATACAGAATTTGTTCAGAATGAATTACGTTTTGGTCTTAGTTTTCTTTGATAAAAATAAGCGATCATCGTGGCTAGAGGTATTGTTATCGCTAAGAGATTAAGCTAAGTGTTTACAAATAAATTTGTTTTGCCAGCTTATGCTAATCAGATTTAAAAAAAAATATTTTATACACCTTCTCCATCTGCTTTAAAAGTCTTTCTAGTCTACACAAGTTCGACTCCTACGCTATTTTGAAAAAGACAATCTGTTTTTAGGTGACTTATCAGAAGGCAATCTTTTTTAGGTGACTTATCAGATTACTTTTATTGTTACCATGAGATTGTGTTTTATCGTCTGATGATCTATTTTCTTCGAGAAGCAATACTTTTTCTTAAATGCTAACAGATTTACTTTTATTTCTGCTTTATCCACTTAGCTTTGATTCTTTTAAGATTAAGCATTACTTATCTGTTTAAGAATTGATTCATTAATTACATACATACGTACATATGTCATCTGTCTGTTTGCAACACTATAAACACATGTTTCGATAATTTTGATTGACTTATTATCAGCACAGCAATTGTGAATCGAAATGAAATGGAGTGGGCAATACAAGTACAGTTCGATTTTATTTTTGGCGCATATAATGAAACTCAAAAGTGTAATTATTGTTAAATAGATGTGCCATATAATTCACTGCCATATATCGTATGCACACATACATATGTATTCGTATTCAATAATTACAGAGATTACATGAGAGAATTTAAATTAAAATTGCAAAACGTAAAAATTGCATTTCATTTTCAATTCCACCAACTATAATTAGAATTTCAAATGAATATATACGAGGTGGATTATATAATTTAAAAATAAAAATAATTACATATTAAATCCATATACATACATACATAGACATATGTATGTATATAACGTATCTAAATTTTGAAAAGAAAAATCCAGCAGAAATAAAAAATTTTGAAAAAATTTTGGATTTAAAAAAAGGACAGTCAGACAGTCATTACAAGCCTTTAGATGGGATTGCGACCTATATTTTCTCACAACTCCACATATATAAGTGACCGGGACCTACAGCTTAAAGTCGATTCCGAATGACAGATTTTTTCTGAGAGACTTTTCTTTGAAATTTTATTTTATTTTCCGAGTTTTTTCCAGATGGCTGCTGAGCGGAAGTCGTCAAGAAAACCTAATTTTCATATTTCGTTATGTCTGAGCTAGAGGCTGAACCGCGGTCTCTCGTATAATAAACCAGCACACTATCTACTATACTACGACAACATGATGACATTCTGTTATAGCCTATCAACGAACTTCACTGTAAATTAGGTTGTTGCAAAGGGTGTGGTGGTGAAAAACCTTGCTTACTAAACTTTGTTGTCCATGTTATATTCCTAGGAGTAAGAGACACTTGTAGGAGACTCTTATGAAGTCATAGTCTAGAGGGTCTATGGTTTAAACCCCGGCTCAGACATTTTCGAACAAAACGAAATATGAAAAAAGATTGCTTTAGGCGACTTCCTTTCAATAGTCTTCTGGTGGAAAACTCTAAGGGCCATTATTACAACTTGCCGTTAAACTTGAGTTTAGTTAAAGGTACCTTTAGCTAAAGGGAACTGTAACTTATTTTCGTTATTACGACTTACAGATAAAATAAAGTTAACATTTTCAAAAATATGGCAGTGTCGGAGCAATTCCGATAAAACTGTTCACTTAAACCAGTTTTTTTAAACGCAGTGGCAACGACTGGCTTCTTTTTTTTTTTTGATGTTGTATTTGCTCATTTTGTTTATATCACAAGTTGCCATATTGAAAATAATGGATAATATGGCCAGTTCAGGCATAAACTTAACTTTAATAGTTACCGGGAGGATGATTCTCCCTTTAGCTTAATGCTTACTTCTATCTTATTGGCCACTTATAATAACGAAAATCAATTTATCCTCCCTTTAGTTAACGGCAAGTTGTAATAATGGCCCTAAGAGTCACAAGGGAATTGCCATAAAAAATTTTCCCAAAAATCTATCGTATAAAATTAACACACACAAGAATGAATGGTGTGAGAGGCTAGGTTTTAATTCTGACTAAAGTGTTGTAATAACCGATTAAGTATGTAAGAGACTCTCGGATGGATTATTTAGAAGAGCTATTAAACCCTAAAATTGTTAAAATCTTGAGAAATCATTTCTGTTGATTTCGAACATGAATTTCTTGGGTTGGAGTCCAGCACTTTAACCACCACACCATGCCACATCATACACATGAATAAAGCTCATCTAAAACCTCTTAATCGGAGACAAATTCAAGGATTTATTGTTCCCATGATTTATTGTTCCCATGGGATAAATGCTTTCAATTTTCAATTTGCTTGATAAAGAGAACTACAATCCCACAAAAAAACTTAATTTTCTCTCTTGCTTTTTATATTCTTTAATCGATTATAATAATCGTTAATCGATATTCTCTTTTCAGATTGTATCACTCCTTGAAAACACCCATCAATACTTTAGTATTTGAGGATCTGGCGGATACGCATTATGAAATGGCTTCACGTGAAAAGGGTTTGGATCTGGCACACACCCTATTGGTCATGAATAAGCTGGGCAAATTGCATGCCTCTTCGGTCAAGCTTTTCAAAAAGGTGAAATGAAAACGAATTAAGAAATTCACACAAAAATAATGACAATTTCCCTATTCGTTTGACAGGTACCCGAGCTAAAGCATTGCTTCGAAGCGGGCATGTTATCCGATTATGCATTAAATAAAGATAATGGCATGATAATGCAGTTCTTTGGCAGGTTTTTTTTAAACAATAAAGCTTTTAACTTATTGATACAACCTGGCCAGGCTATTGGAAAACTAACCGAGAAATTCGCAAATATGCTAAGAATTTGAAAAACAATTTAAGACTTACAGGTGGGTGGATGAAAACATTTTTTGTGTCTTAAATCATGTTGAATCTATGGGTCAATAATATATTCTGTTTCAATATGATGAACAAAGAAAGCCGATCGATATAAATTTGTTGACTTTCAATGTCAGTTTGGAATACACCATCTATTGATTTGCATTATTTCTTATATACCAGCGTGGAATTGGATGTTTTAACAAAAGTTGATGTTCTATTAAAGGAATATTACAGCTCGTTGAGTGCAACCCAAAAAGAATTGAATGTGTATTGATATACCCACGTATCAGGATGTTTACAATGCTTTCAGAAGCGTCAATTGTATGGATTCTTTTGCTCATTATGGCATTTATCCTGTGGTGTGTCAAGATAAGGAACAATCGCCAGGATAGCAGTTTAGAAAATTTCACAATGATCCTGATTTTGTAAACAGAAACTTAAGAAACTATTCGCCTCGAAACGTATAGGAGGCAATGTATCGTTATACCTTGGAGAAATTTCGATAAAATGGGTATATTCGATTAAAAGAATAAAGAAGAAGACAAAATGATGATGAGACATTATTGAAATACACTCTTTAGTTATTAAGAAGGGCTTCAATAGGTGATAATATTTTATTTTATTGTAATATACTATATTGTATACAAGAACTTAAATAATACAACGATAATATAAACAACAAAGATGTTTTTCGTAGTTTCATGTACTCAAAATACAACTCTGGGGTTCTAGAGAATCAAAGGAATTTTTATGAAAAGCTTTGACATAAAAAGCCATTCCTGTTCGAATTCTAAAGGATTTTCTTTATGCACAGTGAGCATCAAAAGAAACTGTACACTATGGAAAAATTCTAACAATCAAAAAACTCAACATTTATCACTTAAAGAGAGTGCTCGCAAAAAAATTTGACAAAAATTCGAAATTTTTTGTAATTTTTTTTTTTTGTTTCAATTTTAAAAACTGACAATGGAAAAGTTTTAAAATAAAAATAACGGTAATTTATTTATTTTTTTTTTAATGTACAGTTTCTTTTGACGCCTACTGTAGATAATAAAAATAATTAAAAAATCTTTTTAGAGATAAAACAGTGTTTGTTTCCAAATTCAGGCGTTCCCCACAATTTTTATTCCTATTTTTAAACGATTTTTTTCCATTGCCGCTGTTGGAAGCATATGGCTTCCTTAAAGTATTTATACGGTTGCTTGCTGTTATTTTTCCCATGTAAAATTGCTTGGTCCTAGATCTTAGAGTATCGAACGCCTTCAGGTCTTCCTAGACCACTCAAGTGCAATTCTCAGAAAGAATTCTGATAGTAACACAATCTGGCCGATCCATTTCCAGTTTCTATGTTTTATTTGTGGCACTATTGGTATTCAGAGTTCCAGAGTTCCATGTTGCTGATGTTATTAGGCCAGGATATCTTGCATAGGATATCTGAAGCACTTGTCGAAGAATACCTGCAGCTTTTGCACGATGGTGTTCGATGCTAATCAGGTTTCACTTCCGTGCAACAGAATTGATTTTACACAAGCGTTGAGTATTCTCAGCTTATCCATATGAACTGTAATGGCTTTTAAACGATTAAGAAACTTTATTCCTTCTCTTAATAATAATCTATAGGACACTAGGCTTCTCGTAGAGGATATCATTCTCAACGAACACCAAAGTCAGATAGCTCCGTTTGTTATTGAATTAAGTCCAGAAATAAATCTGTTACCACCGAGCAGGATTACAACCTAGCATTGATTTCATTTGCTTACGAATATTTGAATGCCAATGAATCCATAACAACTGCCATATTTAATAGCCTTCATACTGACTTGCACAACACCCACTAGCTTACGGGGCATACTTTATTTAAAAATATCGTTTCGTACTTATCAAGCTTGTAAAATAATATTTCAAAACATTAGAATTTTTTCTAAAGCTTTGCAAAACAAAACATAGCAAAAAAAACATTTCAAAATCTAACGTGATAAGTTACAATTATTTTGTTTGTTACATTTCAAATCGTTTTCCAATTCAATTAATATATCAACGATATGATAATTTCTAGTTGAGTATGAGAGTATGTAACAAAATTTTAAGAGCAGTTATTACAGTTCTACCAAATTACCAAAAATTTAATCGAACATTAGGATTTTTTAAAAACTCTTTTTTCGTGTGTAACAGTGTAGGAATTATCCGAACTCTAACCATTAAGCCTTAGTGCCTCTGAAAAAATGGGGTTGAAGCACGTATTCTCTTGTGATTATGGAGCTGCCAGCTCTGCAATCTATTTTACTTTTAAAGAAAAGAGAAAGGTTCACCAATCATGTGATCAATGTACGTTAGTGAAAGCTTAATATCCATCCTAGCTAATCCATCAGTAACCATTTACTCAGAGTAACATTAGAATATCTCGCCATCTTATTCGGATATCCTTGATATCTTATAGTAAGGGTGGCTCTCGTAAACAACTACCTGAGGCTTTTTAATAGTACTTGATTAACCGGATGTCTTTATATTTACCTTTTAGCAGGTCACAACTTCGAAAACAAATTCCCTTCACCATTTCCTTGACATATAAACCAGCTCGCGTGATCGATTAAGGTCTACCCTTTCGAAGAGGAATTGTTATAAATCCGTATGAAGAAATTACGCTATTCGGGATCACGAAAATGTTTTTACAAGTCACAACTTCGGAAACGAATGCCTTTCATCATTTCCCTGATCAATCAACTACCTTCCGTAATCAATTAAGGTTCACTCCGTCAAAGAGGAATTATTCTCAATCTGCATAAAGAAATTATGCAATTAGGGATCGAGGTGATGTTATCTCTTACTTACTCACCTAAATGTCAGGACATACGCAGAGGCATGGACCTTATTAAGCACTGATGCAGCAGCCTTGAGAGTATTCGAGAGAAAAGTCCTACGTAAGATCTTCAGTCCAGTGCGAGTTGGCGAAGATTTCCGCATCCGTTACAACAGTGAGCTATATGAGCTCCTCAAAGACATGGACGTTGTATAGCGTATTAATATCCAGCGGCTACTCTGGCTCGGCCATGTCATTCGAGTGGAGGAGGATGCTCCGGCGACACGGATACTTGATGCGGGGATCTGCGGAAGTCGGCGGAGAGGACGGCCCCAATCGAGAAAGCCCTGTCATCGATTGGTGTGACCAACTGGCGTAAACGCACAAGAAGCAAAGACGCCTGGAAGGATGTGTTACGGCAGGCCGAAATCCGTTAATCGGGTTGTTATGGCCAATTAAGTAAGTAAGTAAGTACTTTATAGTCATGAATACAACCTAGCACAATAATAACTGTTGCAGAACTTGGTATTCAGACAATGCTCGAGAAATACACACATACACATACACAATACATACAACCGGCCTGCTGTGAATTTAAATTGAATATGAGTTCAACACAGTAATGCTATCTCCTCTCAGATAGTTGGTAACAAATTTTGTTACACAGGTCTTATTGCTGCTGGTTACCAATATTGCTTACTTACTTAATTGGTAATTACAACCCTCTAGTCAGGCTTACAACCCAGCTTCACGCACGATTCATGTTGTATGCGTTAATTTTATCCATAAGTAGTGGGACCTACTGTTTAATGTCGATTTCGCACAACAGATTTGAGAAATTTTTCATGGTAATTTTATTTCACTCCTAGGGCCATTATTACAATTTGCCGTTAACTAAAGAGAGGATTTTAACTGGCAGATAAATTGTTTTTCGTTATTATAAGTGGCCAATAAGATAGAAGTAAGCTTTAAGTTAAAGCGGGGATCATCCTACCGGTAACTTTTAAAGTTAAGTTTATGCCTGAACTTGCCATATTATACATTATTTTCAATATGGTAACTTGTAATATAAACCAAATGAGAAAATACAACAAAAAAAGCCAGCCGTTGCCACTGCGTTTAAAAAAATCTTGTTTAAGTGAACAGTTTTATAGGCATTGCTCCAACACTGCCATATTTTTGAAAATGCTAACTTTATTTTATCTGTAAGTTGTAATAACGAAAATAAGTTAAAGGTCACTTTACAGTTCCCTTTAGCTAAAGGTACCTTTAACTACACCCAAGTTTAACGGCAAGTTGTAATAATGGCCCTTAGAGTTTTTGCCAGAAGACTGCTGAGAGAAGTTCACCGAAAGAAATATTATTTTCTTATTCCGTTTTTTTTGAGATAACTGAGCTATGAATACACCAGCACTACTACAAGACTACGGCGACTTCCTGATCATTGCCCTGATATATAGAATAGCTTTCGAAGTTCACTTACATCTTACTTATCGAAGAGGAATCGTTATAAAACTTCATGGAGGAATACCTTCCCAAAATGGAGAATATACATTATGGTATATTCCACCGGACCAATGCTTAAGCTATCAGGTCTATAGATAGTCTTCGGAGTTGTCTCTAGGGCTGCTGATCAGTAAATCACATCACTAAGATAACATAATTCAGAAGTGTTCGTATAATTTTATGCTCTACTGTAACGATATACGAATGAAATACGAAGTGAACTAAACAAATTAAAAATTAAATAGGAAATGCTAACAATACTCGTACATCTCCTCTAAAGATTCTGTTTAAATTTAAATCTTTTTTTATTTTCTTTCATTCCCATTATTAATTTTGAGTTGAATTAAGTCAGAAATACGTGTATTTATTGCATATGCTCGTAACTGTAAAACTGACAATGCAACACTTAATTAAATTATTATAAATGCCCGGCAGCTATTAAATAATATTGAAAAAAATCAAAAGAAAAGAACAACAAATACATTTAAAATACAATAACATTTGAAATGAAATGCATTTTCTTTTGTTATTACAACAAAAACAACACAGAAAAAATAAAAAAAAATTTAATTTCAATTTAAAATCGAAATAAATAACTGCAGTAATCGTTTCGTTTATCGCATTTTCATTATGGAAATCGTTTACGATAAATCGGTGGTGATAATACCGAAGCATTTAAATTTAGAATTTTTCGAAGAAATCGTTGAAAATGCAACACAAGAAGCAAATCCTTTAATCAAAAGGATATTCTTTAAAATGGGCACTAGTCCTGGCGATAACTATTGCAGTTTAATTTATCGTGTCTTAATAACATACGCCTTAAGTGATGATTGTTCGAAGGATAAAAACGTTTCGATTATTATAAAAAGTATGCCGGTAACAAAATCCATTGATTTTCTCGAAGATATGAGAGTATTTCTGAAAGAGAAAATATTTTATAATCATGTCCTGCCCATAATGGAGATTTTCATGAATGATGGCAAACAATTTGGTGCCAAGTGAGTTATTTTTTTTTTTTATCAGAATGAAGTGAGTGTCAGTGACAGTTGTTTTGTATTTTATTTTCTGCAGACTATATCAGAGCCTTAAGAAACCAATTAATACGTTGGTATTCCAAGATTTGGGTGCTTTGGGCTTTGGCTTGGCTTCACGTGAATTGGGCATGGATGAAACTCATGCTGCCTTGGTTTTAAAGAGATTGGCACAGTTTCACAGCATTTCTGTAATGGTCAACCAAAAGGTGAGTTTATTTATTAACAAAATCAATATTTTTTCCAAACTTAATAAAGGCATAGTAAACTGAAAGGATAGGATGGGCACGTTTGTAAATTCCTCTAGGAGTGTGTTGAACATTTAAGACTGAAACTGAAAGACTGCTGGAAAAAAATTTCTTTAAAAATTTTGTTATTGCTTGACTAAGTATTGTTAAATAGTGTTCAAACATGGTAAAATGGAAGGATGAAAACGGCTATTCAGGTGGCTGAAACCAAAAGTAGCTTCATAGACCTAACAATGTGGGTTACGTATTAATTCTGAGAATGCACTACACTCATGTTGCTTAATTCAGGCGTCCCGCAAGAACAGGATACAACGGTGTAGTGGTTAAAGTATTGAACTTAAAATACAAGCAGTCCAGGTTCAAATACAGCAGAAGACAAATAAATTTTCATCATGATTTTATCGAGTTTTTTTGCGCCTCCAAATAATTTATCCTGAAATACTCGGACCACTCAAAGGAAATAATATCAACATCGAGCATTAGAGGCAGGATATACATCTTCCGAAGCAAAGCACAGCCCAGAAAGCCATTTGGTTCCGTTTGAATAAAATAAAATTCTAAAAAGGACCGAATTTCTAACTTCAAATTCTTTTCAAATCGCTACAAAACAAAATTCATTTCTAAGTGAATGATAGCTGCTGATGAAAGATCATTGCTTATGACACCGTCATGCTTAAGCGATTGCGGTTTAATACCAATAAGTCGACTTAAACAATATCCAAGTTAAGGAGGCCTTGTGGGTTTACAGAAATTGTCAAGGAATTATGTACTGCTGCTTGCTTCGCTACACTCAAACTCTTATTTCAGACCTGTAGGCCTGCTGTAACAGTTACATAGGAAGTAATCGCCTACAAAATTCCAACTGTAACAACAAAAAAATGCAGGAACACATGCAACAGTAGCGACTTGCTTAAAATTTCAAGCAGGGTCTTCATATACATCCACTTTATATTCCCATCCCGTCGACCCATCGATTGGCAACCAGTTCCGGAAAGTGAAAAATAATGATGACAAAACCGAATCGCTTTAATAGAAGCAAGCTTTTACGATTGTCGAGATTGTTTCAGAAGCACGAAAGAGAATTTCTCTGAGAAACATTCTAAAAAGTGTGGGGACATGTCAACAAATAGCCTAATAGTAGAGTAAACTTTTAAATATCGAACTCGTCCTGATTTCCCGAAAACATTTGATGAACTACGTAACAAATGAATTAGGGTACCTCAAACTCTCTGGCTTTACAAAAGGCCTTCACTGTAAAGCGAACTGCCATACATTACATCAGTCTTAATAAAGCAGTATGTTAGGACCCAGTTCACTCCTCAATATTCGTTAACATCGCACTACACGATGCTTTAGGAAATCCGGAAGCTTAAATTGGTGTGAGCGATAAAAGTCAACTATGTGAACTATGTGAAGTAAAATTGCCATGAACAGTTTCTCAAAAACCTGTTGTTCGGAGTCGACATAACTAGAGTGTGAGAAATTACGTCATAGTCCTGACTGAAAGGTTGTATGACTAATTATGCATGAGAACCTGGTCCCCAAACTTGTCTCTGTTATTACGGTAATAAGAGGAATTCAAACTCGATTTCATTTGAATTTTATGAAACGAAGGTTGAACTGTAGAGGTCACACTCTAAAGAAGAGTGAAAATTATTGCGCTAGGCAAGCAATTCACTTGAATCAATAGAGCAGCTGTAGACGACGCACACTTAGAGAAGGCTATGTTAAAACATTGCTGGAAAAAGTGAAAAGATTTGAAGAGAAATCAAAAAACATGTCCTTTGATAAGAGAGGCTTTTCATGGGAGCGTGACCTCTCCCTGTGTTAAGCATTACTAAGACATTTTATTCACGACTTTTCTTATTTCTTTACAGGATCCCTCCGCTAATGAAGTGTTTTAATTCGGGATTTGGCCAAGGGTGCTATACAACGCGATGACAGTACATTTTATTGTTTCATTAAGGCTAGCTGTGAAAGCACTGATAGATCTCGCCAAAACTTGGTCAGGCTATGAGGAAATTGTTAAGAAACTAGAGAATCATTTGAAAAATCTACGTTTTAAACTCAATGAAATGCAAAAACTACAACCAAATGAATTTCACGTATTAAATCATGGTGATATGTGGGTCAACAATATGATGTTCAGATACAATGGAAATGAAAACAATAGCAACAGTCAACAGCCGCAAGATGTAGTCTTTGTGGACTTTCAAATGAGCATATGGGGTAGTCCTGGTATTGATTTGAATTATTTTTTCTATACCAGTTTGCCGGTGAAATTGTTAAAGGAAAGGCGTGAACATTTAATCGAAGTTTATTATGATGAATTGCAGAGCTGTTTAAGGGCATTAAAATATGATGAGATACCCTCGTATCAGCAAATACGCAATGAAGTGCGTAAACGTGAACTGTTTGGTTTCTTTGCCAATCATGCCATTTATCCGATCATTAGTATTGACACAGGATATCGCTGATGATAGTACATTTGAGAATTTTGCTGATCGTGAATTTGCCAAAAAGAAATTTAAAACAAATGTTACAACAACAAAAACTTCAAGATATGTACGCTTACACTTTGTTGACTTCAATGAGATGAAAGTGTTTGATTAACCACTAGTACCTACCTACCTACACAACACTACACTGCATACTGTACATACTGCAAATACTGCAAATACTGCACATACTGCTGTACTTGTACCAGAAGCTGAAAGCAACAGCCATGGCATGGCATCACTTATTTGGACGATAAAAGTTTTCATTTAATTTACTAAAAGCAGCAGAAACAAAACCAAAAAAAAAAATTTTTTTTTTTTTTTTTTTTTTTGGAAATGGTGTTGGTCTCAATTGAGTATTAAATGCTAAATTGTAATTGTAAGCATTAGTTTTTCTATTTGTTTTTGTTGTTGTATTCTTTTTTAAGGCATTAGTTTAACGTTTAAATAATATCAGGTGTCAAATAGTGAGTGGTATTGTGATTGCTTAAATTAAAGTTTTATGGTGGATTTTTATTGCAAATTCGTTTAACTTCGTATATTTTATTTCATCTGTTGAAATGGCATTTTTGCATATTTAACACTACACTCCTAATTGGGTATATTCAGTTGATGTGATAGGTTTGTTGCTTAGCGACATGGCAAGCAACATAAAATAGTATTCCACAATCCCTTAATGAAAAAGTACGGCTATCAACATGAACAAGTTTTATGAGCCATTTCATAGACGACTATGCCTGTGAGAGTCTAAATCAGGGGTTAGCAAAAATTTTTTGGTTGTGTATTAGTAAGTAAGAGAGAGAGAAAACAAATTGAAAGAATTTCTTTATTTACTATCAAAGAAAAATGTTAGTAATATACGCTATTTTGATTTTCATTTCCTAAAGTTATACATCTTTAACTCAAAAAATAGGGAATATTTTTTTCATATTTAGTAGCAGCTACTTTTAGTTTCTAAATTTCATCACCTAATAATAACAAACCTTTTCATTTTTCCAAAAAAAGAAAAAAAATATTGCTTTATGTCTACAAAAATTCTGTCGCCTTTCCTTATCATGTTAAATGTCTTAAAATGTCCTTTAAGAACATCTAAGGCATTGGATTTTAATAAAAGAATTTTTAAAATATTTTATACTTAAAATATTTTTTGAGTGTAAAGCTGAAAGAAAATGTCAGCATACGTCAACATGTGCACTAGCCGCAGTCTGATCGACGACTAAATAAATGAGCATACACAATTGTACTATGAAATGGTAATCCCTGGTCTAAATCCACTCGTCCTATAGCGCTGTTTAATGCTTCAAACTGCGCCAATTTGTTTCTGCGTTTTGGTAATGTAACTTATATTGCCTAAAGGCATGAGGCTAACTTCTCGTGCAACTACCGTCGAATATAAATGATCTCTATAGATTCATAGGGTATGGTTACATACATTCATACATAATTGGTTTTTACAAACCTTCAGTCAGGATTACAACCTAGCTATATACATCAGTGGTAGGAGCTACAATTCAAAGTCGACTACGAACGACAGATTTTTAAGAAACTTTTCATGGCAATTTTATTTAACACTCAGAGTTTTTGCCAGAAATCTGTTGAGGATGTGGTTGAACACTTCAAGCATATACTGTAAGGCCTTAGTCAGAATTACTGCCTAACTTGTCATGCCATCACTATTGTGTGTGTTAATTTTATTTATTAGTGGTTGGACCTATACTTTAACAGACAGATTTTAGAAGCTTTCTCATGCCATTTGGTGTTACTCTTTTCCTAGAAGGCTACTGAGAGGGGATCGTCGAAATTAGTATATTTTTTCTAAAACGTCAGAGCTAAGTTTGAATATGCAGGTCGCATCTAGAAGACCAACGCGTTATCCACTAAATAGCAGCAACCATCACTATCTTCTGAAATATCTAAAGTACAGCAATCAGTTTAAGTAGGCCTCGTTTGCGTAGGATACGTTATTTGTTGATTTTATTGCCCAAGAGCTGGAAGCAGCCCTTTCAACGATCGGGATTTCTACATAATTGCACTGAACAAGTTGTTATAGAGGGTTAATATCAAAGCAATCCAGACTTAGTGCAGGAGTACCACAAAAGACCTTTCTATCTCCAATCCCATTTGTCATCTTCCTGATAGACTTGCTGTCTTTAACTTGCTGTCTTTAACTTCTATTTGCTGTTTTTACAGATATCAGCAACATTTATCATCTAGATTTCCATACCCTAATGGCAGGAAAATATTATTCACATCGGTCCTCCAAATTGTGTCATGTAAACTAAGCCGATCACTAGGTGTACACCAGCATATGTCGTTCATGAACTTAAAAGAAGCAGCGCTGTATCATATGTAGAGTAAGAAAATATTGGCATTGATGAGACGTTGTGGATATCGAACCTTATCGCAAGCGTGAACATAGAAAAAGGCAAACAGTTTTCATTAGAGTTGCTCGAAAACTATTCGAATCTGGCCCCCATAAAAAACAACATCAACAGCGATCTCTTCTTGGGAAAAAGAGCAGGAATTTATGAGCAAAGTTTCTCATCGCAAGTTACTGACCTACTTAATTGGCCATTAACAATCCGATTAATGGATTTCCGCTTGTCCTAACACACCCTTCCAGGCGTCTCTGCCAGTTGGTCACACCAATCGATGATAGGGCTTTCTCGATTTCGTCCTTCCAACGCAAACAAGGTCATCCTCTTCGCAGACTTCAGCAAATTCCCGAGTCAGTGCAGCCACTGGGCTTTAATACGCTGCGCAATGTCCATGTCGTTGAGGAGCTCATACAGCTCATTGTTGGATCACTTGCTAAGATCTTAAATTTTTCTCGAATACTATCAAGGCTGCTACTTCAGTGCTTAATAGTGTCCAGGCCTCTGCGCCATAAAGAAGCACGGAGAGGATGATTGTCTTGTAGAGTATTATCACCGCAACACTCAATGCAAAAATCCAACATATTTTAGCGGAAGGCGTTATTAGTAAGCAATGCAACATGACAATCATTCCCTCCTAAGCCTTGGTATTGTAAATGAATCCCCTGCTTAGCTGATTAATAATCATCTTCAGCGATGAGTGCTATTTCTGGATGAATGGGTACGTGAACGAAAATTCCCGAATTTGGAATGATGCCAATCCACATGGGATCCAATGGCGTACAATGCATTCCCTAAAAGTCAATGTATGCTGTGGATTTTAGGCTGACGGCGTTATTGGCTCATAATCCTTTGAGTATGCCATTGGTCAGGCCATCACTGTCAAATCAGGCCATCACTTATTTTGGCTTGAATTGAATGATCTGCACACCAACATGGGTTGTTGCGTGCCACGCAGCTCATGTCACATTAGATATTCTGCACAAGCACATGTAGGTGAAATGAAATGGATTGTGGGTTAGGCTTTGTCTGTGGACTTTTCCTAAAGGAATTTCTTATGAAAAAATCTCAAATCTATGGATAGGGTATTAACGTTTCGATCTCTATGTGCAGTTTTCTGTAATTCTTCTGTTATCTTTTAAAACCGAAAAGCAAATGAATTGAAAACATGTGCAACGTTGTTATTGTCATTAAGTAGTTTAGTTGCAACAGTAACAACAACAGCAACAACAACAACAACAACGGCAACAACGGCAACAGGCATCAGCAATTGCAACAACATATACTCGCTATTTAACATGGAAAACAAACAAGAAAGACAAATAATCGATTTTTATTTCATTTGTTTGATGCTCTTCAGCAAGCCAAAAAGCGAAGCGAAACAAAACGTAACCAGAGCTTCAGAAGAAAACTTAAATAAAAGTTCAAAAAGATAGAAAAATTTGTAAACAAACATTTAAAATGTTGTTGTTCTTATTTTGTTGGCCTTTTTCCCCTTCTTTTTTTTTGTTTTTTTGTTTTTTATTTTCCTTGATGCCATTTTGCGATGCATTTGTGTAGATTGTGTTGACAAAAAAAAACAAAAAAAAACAAAAAAACGGCAGGAAAACGTTTTTTCTTTTAGTGGTGAACGTGACCAAACGGTAGCAGGAACAACATCAGTAACCAGGAACAACATCAGTAACAACATAATGTTTTCTGTTCTGTTCTGTTGTGCTGTCGCTGCTGTGTCTGTTTTGAGCCACATTTTTTTTCTATTTTTTTTTTATTTTTTTTTTTTGTTAATAAAAGTGCAACTAAAGTATTAGGCTCCCGTATGGTACATGGTGTTATTTGGTAAGTTAACCAATGAACTAAACTAACAGCAGAACAAACAAACAAACAAACAAACCAACAACGAAAATGGCAACAACAAAAAAATACTAGAGCATCACTAAGAGCAGCTGGTGTTGATGTTGATTTCAAATTTACTATTGTTACGGCTGCTTTTGCTCCTGCTTGCCACTTTAGCTACTGATATTTAGTACACTATGTATGTATGTATGTATTATGTATGATCTATATGTAGTATAGAATCCGCATGTCACCATTGTTAAAAACAACAGAAAGTTCTCCAAAATAAACAAAAAGATTAAAAACCACATTTGTTTCCGCCTTTTTTGTTTTGTGACCGCCAACATTACCAACAACAACAACTCCACCACCACCCACTACTGCTAAACATAGGGAAAAACAAAAACAAGAAAAAAGAAATAAAAATTGAATAACGAGAACGGTACGTGAGACAAAGAACAAGAATCACAACTGGCCAGTAGGAGACGGTATTAAAAGGAAACTATTGCAGTTAACCGCATTAGCAACAAACATGCCACCACCTTTGCAATGCTGCACCAGTGACAGTTGCATTTGCTGTTGCTGCTATTACTGCTACTGTCATATTACTGTTGCCATTGCTGTTGCCATTGCATTTATTTTCTTGTACTTTATTTCGCTTGTTTCATTGCTGTTCGTTGCTCTGTTGCACTAATAAAAGTTAAGACTTTAACAACTGATTGAACTGATTACTGGGAATATTGAAATTAAAGCAACAACAATAGAAAAATAAATATTTTAAAGATTAAAAACATTTT
>QOCX01003094.1:0-18879 GCA_005959815.1 Sarcophaga bullata
TTTCGGCGAGATATTTATAATTTTTTATGCCTTGTTCGAAAGGTATATTGGATCTCAATTTAACATAAAAAAATTATTTAAAAAAAACAAAAATTTAAATTAAATAAATTTGGTTATTATTTTCCCCCTTTGGTTATTTCGTTTTCAGAAGTTGGTTAAGCATTTTTTTTATTCATGGCAACATGTCTACATGCTTTTTACTCTCTTTTCAAAATAACTGTTTCCTACAATTCTCTTCTACTTGCATTCTTTGGTCGAAACACTCAAAGAGTTAAGAGAATCAAAAATAGTGTTTAATAACGATTAAATTATTGATAACATATAGACACATATCGATTTCAGAGCATTTACAATAGGGGGTACTGTTTATACATCATAAAACACATCCAGTTTAAAGCGGCCAAGACAAACAGGCCTGCTTTAGCAGTGGCCATTAAACGTTAGCGCATATACGCTGCTAGCAGAGGCAGTAGTAAAAGTTCTTAATGTTTGCCAAACAGCAAATAAGTGTTAAAAATATAAAGGAAACCAGTTTAGTTGCGTGCGAATTATCAGTTGGTTTAGACGTGTTTGGTCATTTGGTCGTATGGAAAGTTTACAACAGAACGCGGTTTCTCGTTTAAAAGCTGTCAGTTAATCTATAATTAAAAACAAAAAAATAAAGTGTATTATTAACGGTCAAAGTGATTTATTTTTGGTTATAAATTGTCCCTTTAAATAGAATTAACTCTATAAAGTGTGTCAGTAGAAAATAAAAGTAAATTTGTGGAGAAACAAAAATAAAAATTTCAAACAACCAGAGGTTTTGCGATTTAAAGGCGTAAATTGATACAATTTTTGTTTTATAATCATCAATAAATCGTTTGATTTTATTAACAATTGCAATTTTCAGTGTTAACTGATTAAAAAAAAAATAAAAGAAATGAAAATAAAACCAACAGATTAAAGTAATAAAAACGGACACAATAAAACAAAAACAAAACCTACTTGTTGTATGTGTGCATTTAAGAAAATAAAGAATAGAATGCAGCAAACGTTAACATATGGTGGGTGACAAATTAAATTGCGCCAAAAATTTACTGAAAACTTTTCTTATTTAAAAACAGCAACATAACAACACACAACACAGACAAACAACAACGCAAACAATAACAAATGCTGCAATTTAATGACATGTTTAACAACTTCACTCTTCCTCACAAGCAAAACAATAATCCTTTTTGCTTACTCGTATAAGTAATTATTACCATAAAACACATACACGTTGTATATGCATATAAAAGAATTTTGATATGCATGTAATATATTATAAAAATATTCATACACTTGTTGTTTGGTATTGTTATTCTTTTATCATTGTTTTTGAGTAAAGTGTGCATTCAAAATGCACAAATAAATAACAAACATAAGCACTCAGCAACTCCACATACATATGCAAATATTTACACAGAAGAGCAATGAAACATGCCCATACGCAAGAGTGTACACTGTGCAGTAGTAGTAATCTTATAAGGCATACACGTTTTCATGCTGTTATTCGTATATGTGGTACATATGTATGAATGTATGTATGTATATGGATGTGCTATACTGAGTGAAACGTACATATGAAGACAGTAAATTGCAATAAAAAAAAATAACGTCTTAAGTCCCGAAGGACTTGTAAAAAGTGTAGAGGAGTAACATAAAACTGAAAATATATTCGAATTTGTGCTTTTTCTTGTTTATTGGACATATAAAATAAAAAAGATTTTCTTTATTGTAAATTTGAGTGCTTATATACATATACATACATATTTACAACAAGCAATTTCTTTTTTTTTAATTTCTTTAAATTTTAATTTTTTCGTTAGTCTCTTGACTTTCTAAAGAAAATATTTTTTATTAAAATTATTTGAAATTTTCCTAAATTTTTACAAACTTCGACCAAAAAAAATGTTCATGTTTTTTAATTACAAAAAAATGAAAAATAAATTTATATAATGTCCCTGCATGATTTTAATTAAAAATTGAAAAAGTTTCTTACAATTCCTAACTAAATAAACAAATACCACGCGACCCCTGGGTCACGCAAAGTGTTAAAGTGTGATTTAATGCTCAGCAAACTAAAAAATACACAATAAAACATGCCAGTATAACATTCTCTCATATCAGCCAAACATTCAATGGACGTGTAAAACTGTATACAAAAACATACACACTTACACACTCATGCACTAACGCTTCAATATAAGTTACAAATTGCTTTATTGAATATCCTTTTTAATGTGTAACATTTCTACACATTAAATATTCATGTTTATATTGTACTTACATACTTATATACATATTCATAACAATGACATCTTACACACACACATACCTGAATATATGGGCAACAATTGTTGAAATTCATTGAGGATCGAGAAAATTAAAAGGGAGAATGTAACAGCAAATAAGAACACACAAATTTGAATTTAAAACAAAGCTCTCTTTTACCCTCTCTTGGTCTCGCTCTCTTCTCTCTTCTCTTCATACATTCTGTACAGTTATCTTCTGTTATGAGTATTCATTGATAGTAACAAAAATAACTGTCTAATGTAATGAAATTTAAAATATTTTAACCGAATAGAGAAGGAAAGAGAGAGAGAGAGAACGAGTAATTACTCGCAAGTAAAATTAATGTTGGAAAACAATTTGACTGCGATAACAAGAGAGAATATTAAGACCGCTATATCGATAAAAAGATTAAAATATAAGTGTAGCCAGAATTCTTAACAGACGGATGTACGATGTGGTTATCTATGGAATAGGGATTGACTAAGCATAATTTCCTCTTCTGGATTAACGAAAACCCACTTAAAATGTCAAATTTTTTATTTCTGCAAAACTACTTGCCAAGTGAGTACTGTCAACGACTTCCTCCTACTTTAATGGAACAAATTGGGCCTGGAATTCATGTATTGTTTACAGAAGAAATCAATGGCGTACACTGCAAAATTCTGAGGCTTGCTTTGCTGCGTCACCTAATTCCTCCTACTTTGCCCTCAACTTAATCATTCTAGACTTCTTTTTGTGGTGGGATTTATTGAAGTCTGGAGTCAATGTCAACAAGCCTTAGACTTTTGAAGTTCTCAAATGGAATTTTCGTCATACATTTTGGGAGGTTCTGGCAAAATTGGTAGAAATGCCACAATTAGAACCTGTATAGTCATTAATTTCAAATACCATTGTACAGTTAGTCACGTAGTAGCCTAATAGACAAGAGTTCGTATGATCAACTCTGACAATAGTCTTCAGCGTTGTATCAATAAACGGATTCGATAATAAGCTGGGATCTACCATTTTGTAGTTGCAAATGTTCAAAAGATTTCTTTAATCAGAGTGAAATTTCAATTTTTTTTGTAAAAATGTAACACTTTACACATAGTAGGGTGAAACATCACAAAAACAACAATATAAATAATATGGAGACCTGCGCATAGAGAGGTATGCAACAAAGCTAATTAATACAGTTAACTTTCAAAAGGTTGAAGAAAACAAATGAGAAGAAATTTTTGGATTTTTAAGCCATCCTGAACTAACCGGTTCGCTTTGGTTACATGCAATAAAAATTCAATTTCAAAATTCAGTTTCGATTTGCAACTCTAACCTAACGGAACATTGTGAGAGCAATGGAAACAAAACATATTTTTATTTTTAAACTACAAATAAAAAATAAAACATCAGGCATATATGAAGGAATAAAAATTTAAACAAAAAATAGTAACTATTTGTTAAAAATGGAAAAATAAAACAACAAAAAACAAAACCAATAAAAAATTTAGAAATAGAAAGAAACTATTTAACAAATTTAAATAATAAAACACGAATTAAAAAAATACAAAATATGAGTGTGTGCGTATTTCAGTTTGTGCTTCAGTTATTTTTGTTTGTTATCTGATCTGACTGATATCGTTCGGACGTTCAATCATTTGGCAACGCTTAAAATTGTCAATAAATTAAATACAGTTAATACTCGTTCACTCACTCACTCACGGACTGCTCGTATATTCATTTTACAATTTAAATATCGTATTTTATTATTTAAAACAAAAAAAATATTTTTTTTTTGCAAAATTTATTTTTTTTTTATTATTTAGCAGAGGAAGCAGTGGAACTGGATTTTCATGTTAATTTTTTGAAAATCCAAAAAAAGACCGCTCATGAAAGAAGTTCTTAAATTTAAAACAAAAAACAGAAAAAATTTAAAACTAAAAAAATTAAAATATCATATCATATCGCATCTCCATATGCAATAAATTATGGGAATTAAAATATTTTTTTTTTGTTGAATGAATTAACAAATTAAGTTATTAAGAAAAAAAAAAAAACAGAAACAACAACAATGTTTACAATATTCTCTACATTGTATAATAATATACAATAAATATCCTGCGTATTAAATGCAATGTCCATCATTTACACCACTGATAATTTTTTGACCCGCATTTCGTGACGGGCCCCCTGCTAACACCAGTGCCATGCAAATTTTAAATAACTGCGTGTGTTTTTAAAAAGATAATTAGTTTATCAGGGATTCCAACGTTTTAATGGAGTTAATGGTATCGAATTGGAATGTTTGAAATAAGATTTGAATTGTATGTAAAGTATACTATGCTTTAAAAGACTTATAGCTTGCTATCAAATAGTGGATCTCCCTCCACTCTACTCGATTAATTACTAAAAACCTCTATGAAATCCTTACTTATCATCAATGAAAAATCGTTGTAAGAGTACTTACTTCCTGCTTTTAAATTTTAATGAAAAAAAGTGTGGGAGATATCATCATATCCATTATATGTGTGTGTGTTATTGCATATTATGTGTGGAATATAATGTAGTGTAAATGTTCGCTACGGCTTCTCTGAGTGCAACCCATTCGAAATGTTTAATTTTATATGACTACGGTGTATAAATCAGGCTGATTTTGACCGATGACGAGGCTGACATGGTTCTCCGAAGGATTGGTGTAGTTTGTGGCTTAATCGCATAGACTTAAGAAAATCCAACTAGAAAAAGGCTAACAGAGACAAATCTCACAGTCCCGGCGACCAGTATATATCACCTCCATGTAAGATAACTCTTATATGAAACTTGAAATAATTTAATGTAACTGTGGATATCTTATCGATTTAAGATTTGATTCTCTTAGTTCGTAAAACAGACTAAAGTGTGGAGGATAGCACAACAGACAAAGTTTTTGATAGAACTTACATTACATGGCACCAAGATTTACATATTCGTTGGCATTTAAGATACTTTATGAAAGCTTGCACTAAAGATGACTGGTAAAACCAACAAATGCATGATTTGTTCTACCAAATAAAAAAGCAATTGTGCAAAGCCAAAACTTATTCAAGGTCATTAAAAGAATGTAAAACTTTAATTAAATTTTAAACAATGTATACCTTAAAGGCTCTGTAAAAAAAAGGTTATTAAAATTTTCGATAAAATTAATCGATATTTTTGATTTATGATACGACTTTCTAAACAAAATTTATGCCCCCTTTTTTTTGCAATCTATTTCGGCGGATAAATGTTTGACGTCACTTAAGATCACTGCCAATAGAATTACGAATATTATCTGTTGAGCATGTTCGAAACATTTTTATTGTCTCACTCCAGTATCATCGATTATTGTATCATAAATATCGTATTGTTTTATTTATCTCTCTAACAGAAATTCAAATTTATAAAAATGAATATCGTACGACAACAGCAATTGTTGTTGTTGTTGAAATCAATCAATATTTAGGTTTAGAAATTGAAAATGGAATAGACTCTCTCTGAGAGTATAATAAATATTGCAGCGATAATAAATATTTTAATAAAATATTTCAAGTAATCGAATTTTAAGTAGTTTTAAATCAATAATCGTAATCGTAATCAAAATTATTAAAACTTGCAATCAATTTATTTTACTTGATTAGAATCAAAGAAAAATAGAAACTAAAAAAAAATATCATCAATCATGGTCAACGTGTTTTTGCAATAATTTTTCGATTTTTTTTTTTTAATAAAATTTTAATTTGAAAAATTTATTTATTTTATCACTTCATTTAGAGAATTTTTTCTATGTTGCCTCCTGCTATTTGCTGTTAAGCATAAGTTGTCGGCTTTCAATTTGACTTCTCATATTTATGTTGTATGGCGGCATTAATCGATATTTTATGAATTCGAAAAGTATGTTGTGAAGGTATTTAAAATATTTGCATTTATTACTCGAATTAATACAACAAGTAATTGTAATTGATCCATAAATACAAATGAAAAATATGTTAAAAACATTTCAATTTAGATTTTGAAATAAATGAAATAAAAGTTTCATTTTAAATACTTTTATTGATAAGTTCATTAGTCTAGACCAAAGGCCATCAGGCCTATAGTAATAATTCCATTATATACACAGCATTTAAAGGTTATCATTCAGTTTATCCATAGCTTTTATTGTCAGTCTTGTCCTTACATGAATTAAGGAGTGCGCATGAAAAAATTTAGGGCTTACAATTTTCATTATAAAAACGATACTTAATGGTAATATCATTTGAATCTTTATTTAAATTAAACAAACTATTGTTAGGGTCCTTGTGCTCAAAAAAGGTTTCCTTAGCCTTTAATAGGTTCCAACAATTTTTTTATCTTATCTTATTATGTACTTTATTATGATGTCTGTTATCATTTTTTACTCTCGTACAGTATTTTACTCCCTTTTAAATTTTTTTCCTCTTTGAGTAGGCTTTTAATGTCTTTCCTTTCTGTAGGACTGAATTCTTTGTAATTTTGTGGATTCGCACTATATGGCTTCTTTACCATAATGACAATTACTAAGATCAGGCCAGAAAGGAGAGACTCTTTATGGTTAGATTAAGTTTAATTGACAATCGCCTCAATGCGCATACAACTCCTGGTTGCCATTTCTCAGTCATCCCGCCTTTTGCTAGATACTTTGTGTCAATAAATTCACTGTCCAAGATTTATCCATCTTAGTCTTCCAAATACTATACAATGACAAAGAGGATGTTTTTCTTTTTTCTCATTGCTTCAGCTTCTGCAGAAGTCGTTATGAGGTATAAGCAGTTGTCATGCATGTGCATTCGATGAACGGGGCCCCTTGTAACTGCTATGAGGTTCCTAAAGTGGAATCTGGTCAGATTTAACGAAAATTTTGTTATGCATACGTAAATCCATATGGAGCCTGATCTGTCTTATCTTTCTGCAGGTGGTTCTATCAGTTAATTAATGAAATTTGTAGGTGGGTTGTAAACCTGACTTAAGAGCAGTAATGACTGTGTGTTAATACAGTCCTTAGTAGCGATAGAAGTTCTCATTGTCCATTTAATGGCTCTTATATTTTCTACATTTTCTCCTTTTAAATTTGTATTGTCATAAGACCAACTTCTTTTTCGAGTTCTTTTGACCAATGACTCGGACCATATTAATGTTTTTTTACACTTTTCTTCCCGAGATTTTTTAATTATTTTACTTTCTTTGCTGAGGGCTGTAGAAAGAATTCTTTCTTCCTTCCCCTTCCACGTTTTGCCTTTTAATGCTCAAAAGCAATACGGTTAACACCTGCGAGCTTCTTTATTGTTTTTTGTGAATGAAGGGGATTTTTAACGAATTTCTTACGCGATTGTGTCCTTTAATAGCGGTAATTATTATTCTTCCATCACAGTAAAGGACAGATATATGTACGACTAGCAGAATGCCCAAATTTTTTTATGCGCACTCCTTGCTTAACCTAACTTTTAACTTAAGTAATGAATTTAAGGCTCAGTCAAATTAGCATTTCTAAGCATTTCTAACATTTAGCAGAATTTCTCTTTATTTTATTAAAGAAAAATAATTAAAAACTCAAAATGTACGCAGTTCGTTTAAAAGAATATAAAAACAAAATCTAAAAAAATAAATTTGAAATGATTTTCGTCATAAAATGATTGGAAAAAACTACACAAGAATGTTATAAAAAAAAACACCCTTTAAAGGAAAATTCATGAAGACACAAAAACAAAAAACCAATGTATTATTACGAGTTAAAAAGAAAAATAAAATTAAAGGGATTTTAAATTCCCTCAACTATAACAACAAAGAAAAATCAAAATAAAAATAAAAAAAAACAAAAACACAAGTCAACTAAAATTTAAACAAAAACTGAACAAAACAATCAACTTTAAATACATGGCAGCCAACTAACTATACACGCTGTAAACTATTCTAACAGGATAATCATTAGTTAACTAACAACGTGGTGTTGGAGGACACGTAGACAAATACACACGCACATGCATAAATATATACAACAGCAACTAAAAAGCGTATGAATTTTGGAAAACTCAATCAAGTGGCCAATCAGAACCACAACAATTTAGAAACTATCACGCAAGCATATTAACAATAAACCAACAACAAACAAGCTGTTCTTGGAGAGGGGGAAAAAAACAAATAATAGCAACAGCAACAACAACAACAACAACAGAAAGAGAAGATGCCAATGGATAATAATACGAATAAACTTATAAACAATGGTTATCTAAGGACACCATACATAACCAAAAACAATGGCCATGGAACTAACAGCAACAGCAATGCCACAGTTACAGGAGTAACCAGCAAACGTACCAATAATGTGGACGCTGGTGGTGGTGGTGTTGGTGTTGGTGTTGGTGGCAATGTTAAAAGTACAGAGGATGGCAATGATAGTGATGCTGCTGCACCAACAGTAATATCGCCTCTATTAGGTGTTGAAAACAAATCCGAATTGTCAGCAACAGAAGTCATGCATCACTCGTCACCACAGCAACAACAGCAGCAGCATCAGCATCAGCATCAGCATCAACAAAGACCATTATTACCATGTGCCAATAATGTAGGTCATACGTTGAAACACCCCACCGTTGTCTATTTGGACGCCGATAGTGGTAAAACAATTCCCAGTAGTGGCGTTGTCAATACCACCCTACAACATAATGTCCCTGTCGCCTATTCACCGCAAACATCATCCCACCATCATCATCAGAGCGAATGGTTAATCAAGGAATCCACATTACGATGTAGACTATTGGTTTTAGCCGTTGCCTTAACGGTTTTGGGGGCGGCCATTGGTGCGTTAGCAATTTATTTTGCTGGTGGCAATTATCGCTGTCAAACCGCAACGCATACAATAGACAAAAGCCGAAATATCAACAACAATATCAGCACCACAGGTAAGTGTCAAAATGTTTTCAATGTTTTCAATGTTTTATTCAATCTTGTACACTTGTGAGCAGAATTATAGGTACATTGGGAAATATGCTATACGTAAGGACTGCATATGGTATTATTTTATTACGGGAGTAGCCTGTTGATGTTCCTTACGAACCTTTTTTCAATATCACAGCTCTGTTCTTGTCGTTTTCCTATGCCCTGTCAGTGCTATCGAACAGAGAGTCGCTTGCGGATTGTGTTTTTTTATATTCACTGTTATAAGACGTGGAACTATTGTCCCAATCAACTTCACTATTCAAAGGTTTATGTGGGGGTTCGTAACAACCACAAACATATGGATTTTAAATGATTAGTGCCTGCCCAAATGCCTCACTTAGCTTTCAGACAACTGACGAATAAAATTCATCTTGTTTTCTGTGCAGACTCTGAAGCTTTCGGATTTTTATTGCCAATCGGAGCATAACAAAGCTTTTCCATCTCTTTCTTTTCCATATTTTATGTATTCCACGTCCTAGTACTTAAGGCTTTATGAGCTTATAATGGTCCTTCGGTCGACTGTGCCATATTTGTGATTTTATCGGGTTTCTTTCCACATTTTCTAACTTAGCTATGTCTTAGCTACTTTAAAGACGTTCCCTTGTGGACATAGTTTTAATCAATTGTTTTGAATAACAATCAAGTTCTGTGCTATATTTTTATACACCACTGTTTAACTTCAATTTTTGAAATGTTTGTCAGAAAACGGTTCTCAACGATGATCCATCATTATAACGATGTGTGTTTATTTATCAAGTACCTGTCTGTCAATACGTTTATCCAGTCGTTTAACCATCTGTCCATTCATTCATTTTTCTATTCTAGTACTTACACCCGTACTCGTATGTATGTATGTATGTATATATGTCTACATTTAATCCTGTCCATGTGTCACTCTGTCCGTAAAAAAAATGAAGTATGAAATCAGAATTTATATTGATAACGTCGCTTCGAAATTTGAAAACAAAAGCTTTACTGGACTACTCAACTTTAACAGAAAATTATCGCGTTAAAAAATATGCGTTTTTTTTAGCTGACATTGTTTATTTTGTTTTATTTTAAACAATAATTAAATGATTATTTTTGTTTTTAAATAAAGATCGTATCTGCTACGTAGAATTTGACAAGGCAACAACAAATTACAACCGAAATAGCAGAATTTAATAAAACTGTGGAGTTTTGTATTGAATTGAAATCGAAATCGAAGTCTTTATGAAAATAGCCAAAGAATAAAGGAACCTAAATTCACCCGCTCAGAACCGGCTTAAACCTACTTCCCTTGAGGCCTTTTGACCACGAAAGATATTTGTTTTTACTTTCATTAATCATATCTGGTTATAGGATTTATGTTAATCCCTAACGAACGCAGTTTCAATCAAGGAAATTTCGGATCATTCAAAGGTAATAGCATTGCGAATAAGTTGTCTAGAGCCGATACAGAGCTTGGAATCTCAGACATTTTACAGGGCATAGGTATTCCGATTGCCCCAATTATTATTGGCCACTCGGTTTACAGGGAAGCTCAATTCCGTTGCTAGAGTCTGCTGGATGCACATGAATAATAGCAGTTCTAATGGGCTACTGTCCTTTTGGTAGACTCGCCGAAAAACTTGGCATTTCAGCAAATGTTTTCTGCAGGATCATTGTCAATGCCCTGTTCTTGTTTGAAAAGACGGAAGTATACGTCGTTCGTAACAGGCTAAAGCTAAGCAATTTTTAACTCGCGTGCATGACTGAGAGGTGTGGGTCACAGCGGTCAGGTATGTCAGTACTCGAGAGGTCGTCTCCTAGATATAGGAAACATATGGAAAAGGAAACTGCTTTTCACGGGATGACTTGGAACCTTATAAACGCATTGAACAAACAGACTAGAAAACTTATTTTCAAAAAATAACAATAAAATAGTGAAAATCTCTTGGTCAGATGATGAGGTACATAGTAACTCACCAGGCTAGTTCAAAAAAAAAAAAGTTCTTTGTGCGGGTCGTATGGCTTTATTGCTTAACAATTGATGCATTTCAAAAGTGGAATATTAACAAAATGCGATTCATTTATTACAACTTAAACGTAGTTGCTGGCCGATTTAGCATTGATAATTTGGAAGGAATCACATAGAAGAGGCCAGTTTTGTTCAGCTCTCTACAAACTCGGAGAGCTTAGTTATAATCTACTGAGTACTGGCGTATTTCTTCATTCACTTAACAAATTTATTCCATAACTTGTTGTTATTGTAGAAAACTAGATGTTCTTAGCTGAAATTTAAATAAATCTGACACTCTTATTTATTGCCATTAGACACGGTGGCGTATGACAAAAATGTTGATAAATAATACGACAGAATTTTGAGAGCTAAAAGATCTTAAGACAAATAAAAATTATTTGAAATTCTTTATTAAAAATTCAATAGAAAATCCTGACATTTTATAACGTTTTTATTGTATATTCACACACACACAGACACACATACATATTTATATGCACATTTATACGCATACATTTGAAGATCAATAATTTCTATTAAGAGTAGAAAAATGTCATTCCTTTTAAAAGCGGCCAAAGCAATTAAAAGCGATCCAGGACAACGGAATGAGAAGGAGAGTGGCAAAAAAAAAGAAAGGAAAAACTATTTAAAAGTTTGTATTTAAAATGGCCAATATTTAACTACCCACTATGCCTCAGACATCTTACAAAAAAAAAACATAGTTTATCACCTTAGGATCTGCTACATAGGCTTCCTATGTACCTGTTTATCTGAGAAACAAATCTAAAACAAGGTAAATAAATACCATAACCACTGAGTAATAGTTTGTATACACCCATTGGATTGAAAACTTTTGTAGAAATTAGTGCCACAGTGATAAAATTTCTCTCTCCTGCCGCAAAACGCTCTACTTTATGATGTTGAAGACGGCGCTTGATGTAGGGTATTAAAATTAATTTTAAATTTATGAGTGTGTATGTGTGCATCTATGGCGATTAAATGAATTGTTCAGTTTGGTTTAATAACAGCCAGAGTATGTGTGTGTGTGTGCAAGTGTGTAGGTGTTGCATAGTGCCTTTAGTCCGTTCTGTCTCTTCTGCATTTGTTCAAATCACTGGTAGTTTCTGTACATATTTCTGATTGTCCTTTTATTTGTATTTGTATTTGTGTTATCATCATCCATCCATTTTATTTACTTTTTTATGATTATTTTCTTTCTATATTCTTTCTCTCTCTCTCTCTCTCTCTCTCTTCATCCACAATATTTTATTCTTCATCAACTTTGTGTTTTTCTTTTTTATGCTTCATTTTCTTCTTTATGTTGTTGCTCTATGCATTGCTTTCATAATATGGCTACAACAGCACTAACACTAACTAACAACAACAACAACAATAAGAAGAAGAACAAAGTATACAATTTCCTTTCATGTCTTATCATGAGCAACAGGCAGCCAGTCAAGTCAGTTAGGCTGGCAGTAAAGGCAGAAAAAGGAAACCTTTTTTCAACATTTTCATTTCCTTTTTGTCATCATCATCACATCTACAATTATAGCACAATCACATACATAAATATGAATGTATATTGCATAGACATATAAAACAGTTATTCTTAAAACTAAAATAAACATAACACACTCACATGTATACATACATACATATACATGCTATATCCTGTGCATATAGTAAGTTTATGACACAAATCGTTAACTCGATTATTAAGTTGCAGAAGAAAACAGAAAAAAAAACAGGAAAACAAAACAAAAATAAAGAAAAACTCATTCAATCCATCTCGAACTCTTAACGTACACATACACTTACACTGACACTTGTACACTTTACAAATACAATTACAATTACTAAGAAACGAGACAGAGTGGAAGAGAGACAGCGTTTTTCTTTATTGATTGTTGTTGCTTATTGTCATTGTTGTTGTATATCATCTATTATTTTGTTTTCGTAGAGAGTGCAAAACGTCTTATTTAGAATATCGATGATACACGTGAGAAAATGTTTGCTTTACAGTTTGTAAATGAATGAAATCATTTAAAATCAGTTGAATTGTTTTGGTCGATGACTTGCATTTTTTGATTGATGGGTTGCATTTTTTGATTGATGACTTGCATTTTTTGGACGATGACTTGTATTTTTGGGACGATGACTTGTATTTTTTAATGATAATTTGTATTTTTTGGTCAAAGAATTGCATTTTTTTTTTGCAAGATGACTTGCATTTTTTGGATTTTTGTCGATATTAGCTTCTTCGACTGTATTAATTTCGACGACTGTATCTTGAATTCCAACTAACGCCTGACCCTAACGAAAACTGTTTTAGAATCATTGATACCACGACTATCTCATGAATTAAGCCCATTTCCCCCACAAGTGCATTTTTTAGCCGATTTAGTCAAATTTGCACAGAACACTCTTTGTTGCTCATTTGAAGTAAACAATTACCTTCGTCGCCTATATCTCTGGTCACAAGTACCGTAGGAGCATATCGTGGGTGCAGATCCACTGAGGATCCACTTCCTTTATCAAAGTCTATCTTTTGAGAGGTGCTGATATGGGTTATTTAGCTCTTCCATTTTTGTCAGCCTAACGGAGCTATCATCTATTGATGATCAAGGATATAGCTTCGTTTATCAAACCTTCAGGCTGGTTTCCAGCGGAGGATAGTCGTGCTTCTTCTTCCTTAATTTGGTAGAACTTGCTCAGTACAGGGACTGCGTTCACCTTTGGCGTTACAACAGGCCGCTATGCGTGCTCAAGTAAGTTTTGGTATGAAAGCTACCACTCCAACCTAACCTAACCTAACGTATAGCTATCCAGCCCACTAGGTCCTTATTCTAATTTTGGTATATGTGGTTAAATGATTTAGAAGGAGAGGATTAACTCTTTTAATGCACTGCCGGCAATTATGTATGACCAACTACTAGAGTAGAATTTTAAATGAAATGATACGACTACTTTCAACACTTATGTCTGTGTGTGTGTGAGAATTTGTTGGGTGATATTGTGGGTTGGTGTAGAAAAATTAATTGATTCTCAGCAAACAATTTATATGCATGTAACAACAGTTGCAGATGTGTTTAAATATATAGCAGCACTTTAAACTTTAGTGAACAAAAATGTAAAATTTTATTACAATATTTTCGAAAGAAAAACAATGGCACTTATATTGATTGGAAAAGATTGGATTATTTTTATAGTTTTATTAAGAATTTCTATGCTATTTTTACACCCACCATTGTATCTCTTTAAGAGTTGACAGCATTTTAACAAGCTTCCGTTTAACAATTTTTATTTTTTATTTTTTTTTTATTTGTTCTCCTCGACTTCATAGTAAATGTTTCATGTTGTCTTTTTGCCTTCGATTCCAATGAAAATTGACTTATTTTCTTAGAACGTTTCTACTTGAAACGTGTCTTATTGGAAATGAAACTCATGTTCTTGTTGTTATTCTTTATTTTTTTCTTATTTTTTTTATTTTGAGTTGCTATTTTCAATAACGTAGAAAATATCCTCTTTTTCTTCCTCCATTCCATTGCCTTTCTTAAAATATTACATGGATTCATATCAGCAACATACACTGAACAAAAAGAAAAAAATATGCACAGATGTGCTGCTAGTAGATAAGAAAGAAGAGGGGGATTGTACCCATTAAGCAGAGAATAGTATAAAGCAGAGGGGATATGAGTTATACGCACTCCTCGAACCTCTATTATCTTGTTCCGGAAGTGAAGACTGGCTAGTATTGAATACAGTAACGGAAAATAACTTCAGCTATTCATCAACAAGAGTTTCGCCATCATGCAATTAGTAACAAGGATCTCTCGATCTTAGCCAACGGGTAACCCACAATGAAATATAAAAATTGGGGGTGATTATGCCAATCACACCAATATCATAAGGATGGCACTAGAGTGGAATCTTTAATCTGGAGACTTACGATCCAATTAAACCCGTTTAAATTGATGTTTTGTGGAAAACGAATTTTCTCAAGAGAGGTAGTGGAAGGAAAAAAATTCTCTCGCACGTCCAAATCAATACCACATATGCATGAAAGACTGTAACAACCTTAGTGCACATACAGTGCGACAGACGTGGGACCGTATTTTTGCTCAAAAGCCCCCAAACATTTGTAGAAGGATATATTTTTGGCGCCGAGCAATTTTTTTTTGCATTATTTTCTCTTTTTTTTTGGAGTGTAAATGATTGTTTTAAACTTATCGATTTTCAATTCGATTATATGCCAGGCTAATGGTGTTTTCGATTTGTTGTTGTTGTTTTTTTAAATAATTTTCTTCTTCATTTTTTTTTTGCTTTTTCCTGAAACTCATTCAACATGTATGTCCCTTGTTGTTCGTTCATATTGTATAGGTTCCTACCATTCATTTAATATTTCTCTGGCCATGCATTGACTGATGTTTTCTCACTCGATGAAGAAATATTTCATTTTAAAATGAGCAACAGAAGCAGGAGCATGGGCAGGGGTAAACAGGAAGTCAATTATTATCAGAGCAACATAGAAAATATATTGACTTTGTACGCCATTTGAAATTCACACAGGCCAAGAATGACTTTTTTGAACTTTCTCTCGAAATTGCTAGTCGAAGCGGGACGGACACAAGAATATATTTCCAGTAAATATTGTCATGCAATAATGACGTACGATGATGATATGATATCAATAACAGTGTTACAGTATGTTCAGTGGATGTTTTAGTGAGTTCATTAGAAAACATCAAGTATAACACAGTTGAACTGAGTGAATGAATTTAAAAAAAATGGTTAACTTCAGAACTGGGGGTATATTGGTTTGATTTTTGTACTGTCATCATATTGATTGTGAACATTTAATATCTTCTTTAACAGTTTAATAGTGTGTTTAGAAAATAATGAATTTTCTTTTTTTATTTCAGGTTTAACGTACGATAGGGATGATATTTGTTTGTCGGAGGAATGTGTGAGAACGGGTAAGTTTGTTATTTGAATTAAAAAGTATTATATTTCAAGTTTTCGCTACGTAAACTGTATACAAATTTGTGTAAAAGGAACCTTATATGGAATCAAGGGTATCAGAATCTTGTCTTATATCTTCGAACGATTTCTCATCTCTCTTTTACTTCCAACATTCCATTCGTATGCTTTAGTGCTCTGTGCAGTATCTGAACAGTGTTTCTTTTTTGTTTTGTGCCCGATTCATTAACCAAGTTTTTCCAAATATTTTTCTAATGACTTACTAGCCTATTGTAACATGATCTAGAGTGAAAGGGTTGCCACCTCTTGTTGTTCACGAACAATGCTTACGATAAAAATGTATTAAGCGATTGTAGTAGCCCATTGAATCCCATATATCCTAAGGATTGGCAATGTCTACCCTTTCAAGGATTTTTATTGTTGGCGTTATCCTTTGCGGATCATCAGTTGGCTTCTGGATGGATTATTTACTTCAAAATTCAAACAATTATAATAAAAAAACGGGTTATTCTGCTGTAGGATTACGTTATCACTGAACCAAGGCAGAACTTCATAAGGATGAAAACTGATTCACAGACTAGTCTGGAGTCGATATTTTATTCGGCCATTAGGAGGTTTTGGAACAAAGTAGACACCTGTATAATAGATCGGTACACAGAAACATATTAGTGAAAAAGGTCACGATATATTTACGGAATGCCCTGTACTGAAAGAAGTAAGTACTTTTTCTTTAAGAAAAATGGAGTTTGAAATATCAAAACAGTTCTTTGGTGGATCTGGGAGGCTGGTAGCAGTACCAGAGTTAAAGGTACAACTATTTAGATTTACAGGACCAACTAGCTTTATATAGAATAAGAGCTGTCCAAATACCAAGACACTCAGATGAAACAAAAATAAATTAAATTTCGGACTAATGTACTAGAAAACAGGTCGCCTGTGTTTATTTTAGAAGTGCAGAGTGCAACTTGTATTCTCTGGGCAGAACTTTTGAATGTAATTGTGGGGAGCGCAACCACACTAAAACAGCATCACAAAAAACCGATAAATTTGATGAACTCTTGTGAGGAAGACGAATCAATGCTTTTCAGGACAATTACAGATCATCACGTGATCAAACGCCGGTCTGCACTCATAGGCCTTTTTTACAACAAAATATGCAGGAACTGTCATCATAAGGAGTGAGAAGCTGCAGCAATACAGCTGTAAAAACATGTTATTGCAAATATTTGGGAATATTTAGGTTCACAGTATTTCAGAACTAAATTTGGCAAATAATTCTTTTAACGAACCTCAAGTTGCGGACTTTAGAAGTATGAAGTACAAGTTTGTCGAATGCGTTGCTGCAAGAACAAAGTTACATACTCATTAATGGCAGTAAGGCGTTCGAATTTTTGGGCTATCCATCTCATATAAGCGAATGAATTTTTTCCTATATGCAGAGATTGTAGATCGTGCACATTCTGTCATTTTTAAGTGTAAGAAGCACGACTTTATGGATCCATATTGTCGAAATTGTTTTAAAACAATTGTATAGCGAGAACCCTCCATTGATTGTCTCAAATATAATTTGTAACAAACTTTCTTCTTTTTCTTTGTAGCGGCTTACTTACTATCCGCCATGGATAACCAAAACAGCCAATCCATGTGAGAACTTTTTTCAATACGCCTGTGGCACATGGAATAAAGTGCACATAATACCAGAAGATCGAAGTTCAATAAGCACATTTGAGGTGAGTTACACGTGAAACCTTATTTATTCAGTTTAAAAATTAAAATGTTTAAATTTTAGGTTTTAGCCGATCAACAACAGGTCATACTGAAGGGTGTCCTAGAAGAGCCCATCAACGATGAAGATAACCAGGCAACTATAAAAGCGAAAATGTTTTACAAAAGTTGTATAGACATACGTAAGTAATGGTAGTCTACGGACATAGGGTTTCCTTTCAATATTTTTTTTTTTTTGCAATTGCAGCTCAAATTCGTAAAGTCGGTGAAGGTCGTTTAAAAAACGTTCTAAAATCTTTGGGTGGTTGGCCGGTTATTGAGCCCGAGTGGTTTGTGCCCAATATGACTGTAGAGGAATTGATTGGCATTTTAAGAGGCACTTACGGTGAACCAGTCCTAATAGAACTTTATGTAGGAGCGGATGATAAAAACTCTTCAATACACGTTTTACAAATCGATCAGTTCCCTCTAGCTTTGCCTTCGCGTGACTATTATCTGAAATCGAGTAGTGAGCAGGATTTAAAAGCCTATCACCGCTACATGACCCAAACCGCCATATTAATGGGTGCCAATCCTGTAACAGCGGCTCAAGAATTAAACGATGTCTTGCAGTTGGAGGTTAAATTGGTAAATGCCACTCTGCCGGAAGCTGATCGGCATGATACCAGTGCCATTTACAGGAAAATAAATCTAAGGGAACTACAAACTGAAGTGCCACAAATCAATTGGACTTTGTTCTTGCAAACCGCTTTGGGAAAGGATATCGAATTAAAAGAAGACGAGGAATTGGTAAGCTATGCTATGCCCTATCTAGTGGATATGGGTAAAATTTTAAAGGAAACTGATCGAAGGGTGCTACACAACTATGTACTGTGGCGCTTGGTTATGTCCATAATGACTCATATGATCGATGACTATCAAAAAGAAAGAGT
>QOCX01003095.1:0-18876 GCA_005959815.1 Sarcophaga bullata
CCCTGGCCTTTCGTCTAATAAGCCAACACACTACCTACTAGACTACGGCGACTTCTATTATTCTCTTATTGGAAAGACATTTAGCGAGCAAAAGAATCAATCAGTTCTGTTAAGAAAGCGTTGTAAGACTGCCAGAGCATCATCTTTAAAATAAGCCTTATACTGGGTAGTCACTCAAATACTTTGTCCTGTACTGGCTTACAGCCCTACTCACTGATGATTTTTGTACAAAATCGTCTAGTATAAGGTAGCATAGCTTAACTTTCCATTTTCCGCTATAGTCTTGAATTAAATTTTAAAACCATTAAGTTCTGAAGCTGAACTGCAACCATATGATTAAAAGTCACTCTATTTAGCCTATTTAGTGTATCGCGAATGTCAATTAATAGAATTTTTTAATAATTTTTTTTTTTATTTTCGAATTTATTATTCGTAATAAAAAATTATACAATTTGGTATAGAGATGTTAGTGAAAATAAATAATTACAATGAAATTAAACATACAAAATCGAATACGAATACCGAATTGATTTAAAATCTCCAAATTCCCCTAATGCCACCATTAAAATCATTACGATTTGAATCAAAATTACGTGTAGCTTAGGCATAGGCATCAATCGAACCACGTCCATCACTGCTGCTATATAGGTTATGAGTGTAATCAACATTGGCATGGCGTCCAAAGTCATCTTGAGCAACACCGATATTTAAATTACCACCCTGTGGTGATCTTACCGGGCGTAGTAATACCGGTTCATCGCTGAAATCCAAATCGAAACTTTTGCCATATAAACGTTGTTCATATAAATCGTCGAACTCAATAGGTGATGCTGAGGCAGTCAAAATGAAGCAGGCAGCCATTAAGAAAACGTATTTTAAGAAAAACATTTTAATTTTAATTTTTTTTGTTAAATTTTTATCACAATAGAATTTGTTCTTTGCTTGAATAGTTTGTTTAAATTGAGTCTTTGAATTAATAAACGTGACTTTTATACGAATTTTTAAGTTGTATTCAAGGGGATACCGGCACATGAGTTTTACTGACAAGTTTTCAGAAAACCTTTAGCCTCATAATCATTATTCTGATGCTTCCATAGAGGGGACTTCCTTCTATTTATATGAGCATATTCAATATTTGTTAACTTTTGGGTTTTTATTAAAAAGTTTTTAATGAAAGTGGGAGTTTTTAGGAGTAATTATCTTATCGTTTTAAATTATAATGAAAATGTAAAGTTTTGTTAACTATTATGAGCGTATTGTGTTACAAAAAAGATAATAGAATCTCCTAAAATACTCAATTGGGCTTAAAATTCAGATTTGTTTTCATCTTTTTCACATCATTCATCAAAATTAATTTCAACATTTGCGAACCCGGGTAGTATTATAGTGAATAGTTAGTGATTAGCAAGAGGATCATGGGTTCAATTCCCAACAAAATTCCTAGTTCTGTTAGACTATACCGAACATAATATCTGAGTTACTGAGCTCGCAATAATTTACTTTACAATTGTATTTCAATTAACAATTAAATTTCAACAATCGAGTGTAAACCACACCGAATAATTCATATTTCCATTCATAAAATCCCATTTAAAATATTAAAAGATAATGAAATAATAACCCTAGAAGAGAAGTAAATCACCTCAAAGCAATAATCGAAAATAAAAGTTTAAAAATAAAATAAAATATTGAGGGGATAGTCCCTCGGCTTATCAGTTGAAATGATGTCTCAAAAATACGTATAAAAGACAGGCTTTCGAAAATTAAATCCACAGTTGAAACAAAGTATTCAAGATTACAATTCATTGTGTGTGTTTAAAATTAAATCAAAAATTAAAACGAAAATTAAAATGTTTTCCTTAAAGTACGTATTTCTTCTGGCTGCCTGTTTTATTTTAACTGCCTCAGCATCACCTATTGAGTTCGCGGATTTCTATGAACCACAACAAGATGCATTGGATTATCAATATGAACCAGTTTTAGTACGTCAAGTTCGTTCACCATATGGCGATAGTTACGATTTGGATTTAAACAATGAATTTAGGCCGGTAGTACCACGCCAAGTTAGATCACCACAGGGTGGCAATTTGAATGTCGGTGTAGCTCAAGATGACTTTGGACGCCATGCCAATGTTGATTACACGCATAATCTATATAGCAGCAGTGATGGACGTTGGTTCGATTGATGCCTATGCCCCATGCTTCACGTAATTTTTGATTCAATCGTACATGATTTTAATGGTGGCATTATCGGCCGTTTGGAGACTTTTAAATAAATTCTCGTTCTATAATAGTTTTTAGCACAATTTAATTATTTATTCATTCACTGCCTTAATATTATTAAATTATCTAATCACTTTCATTATATACATATTTTAGATAAACTTTTGTGAAAAGAAACAAAAAAACTTTCAATTTTATCTGATCCTATCTGATCTGAGCCTGGCTACACTTTTCAGAAAGAGGGATATTTTGAAACCAACCGGTAGATTTTCTGACGTTGGAAAGTGTTCTTTGGGACACCTTTTTTATTGCCTGTGGGGCTTTAGTGCATTCAAATAAGAGGCAGCGGAATGTATATCTAGTTTTGGGCATTGTTATTGTTGACACAGAGCAGCAACCTGAAGTATGTCAATTCAATAGATTTTCAGGAGACATCATAAGCATACCCTATGAAGCTTGTAACTGGAAACGAAATTTCTTTGTTTTTTCTTCACCTTTTTAGTTTTTGTGTATAAAGTTAGCATTCTAATGCGTAAGCTTTGGTGTTTTATGTACATTCCCAGCACAGAGTCATAGACAATAACCGGACCATAAAAGTGTCAAGACAGCAAACCAAAGTTAATAATTCATATACGGCAACGCAATATTATCTTGAAGTCAACGTAGGGTAGGTAGTAGGTAATGTGTTGGCATATCCACCGTTCAATCCCCGGTTGTCAAACATCTTTAACAAAACGAAATTTCAATATTTCTTGAGTAACTTGCTCTCAGCAGATTGCTGGCAATAGCTCTGAGAGTAAATAAAAATTGCCATGAAAAAATTTTCTCAAAAATCTGTCGTTCAGAGGCGACTTTAAACTGAGGGTCCCGCCTCTTAGGTATAAAATTAATACAAACAACATTAATAGTATGAGAAGCTAGGTCTGAAGGGCCATAATAACCAATTGTGTATGGATGTTTGTATGTATATTTAATATTATCTTGAACTTGAAGTGTGTTTAAGAGTAAAAAGAACAAAATAAACGCCTGCAGTTGCATACTTGCAGTTGCTTTGCTTTGGAGACCCTATAAGAGCCTCTTAAAATAACGAAAATATTTATCTGATCGATCACAAAATTCCCATGACTACACAATAAAATAAATGATCATGATTTTTATTGAAATATTATCAGGCGATACCGTAAATTAAAATCTATGCCGCCACTGAAATCATTACGATTGCGATCGAAATTACGTGAGCCTTGGGCATAAGCATCTATGGAACCACGACCATCACGACTTGTAAACAGATTTTGATTGTAATTTACTGAAGCCTCTCGTCCATTTTGATCCTTTCTTATATCAACATCAACTCTGCCGCCTTTGGGTGATCTGGCATGACGTGCCAAAATCGGCTTCCTAAAATCATCCACAAACACTTTTTGCGAATCCACAGGCACAAATGGTGTAGCAGTGGCTGTTAGAATTAAACAGACAGCCAATAGAAGCACAATTTTAAGGATGAACATCTTTTTTTTAATCTCTTTCTGCTAGATTTCCGATGATATATGTTTGAGAATCTCTAAAGTACTGTATGAGATAGTGTGGATAACAATTCATTTTTATATGCTTTGATAACGAGATGAAATACATGAATTGTGATTGCGGTTTCCATATGAATTAATAGAAATACAAAAGGGGGTTTTGTTTTTTTATTAAAAGTCTCACCCTATATGGAATATAAAACTAAAAATATTTTCCTTTTTTTATGATTTCTAAGCCACAAGAAAAAAAATATGTTTTTTTTTCATTCTGAAATAGATTTCTTTAAAAAGAAATTATGTTGATAAGGTCAACCGCGAAATCTACAAAGCATTTCAAATTTTAAATTGCATGCAAAACACTGCCAAAGCACTCTGCATTAATGCTGACAGTTGTTCCAGGGTAATTTTCGAACAGAACACAATAAACTCCAGACTACAATGAGCGCTAAACCGTTCGGATTTCTTTTTATTGGTTCTCCGATGCCCTAAATACGTTTATTTTGCTTGTTGCCGTAACCACCGAGCAAGTGCAATAAAATTTATGCCTGAAAACATGCCTGTGCACTGTGAACCATCAGGCGTCTCTGATACAGATGCAATATACATCCCATTGAGCCGGATAATGCTCAAAAAGTTACCACGTTAATGTCTGCTAAAGACTATGCAAACATTATCTCACTTTGCATTAAAAACTGTAAAGAATTTATTGTTGTTGTTTATTTCTTTACATATAACGCCTCTTCAGCGTGATACCGTTTTCTCAACCATATTCAATAGCTACGACGACCTTGTTATTCCCGTTGCATAAGTTATTCCGTGTACAAAAATTTAAGAATAATGGCACACGTTAGTAGTGTGTGTGTGTGTGGGGGGTGGTGGGGGTCTTAAAGCAATTGTGAACTGACTCCACTTTTGACCAAAAAATCAACACTGGCTATGAGATTCAAACAAAATTATTATGGAAGATCAATATGAGATCCAAGACAATCCTATGCATCCCGAAAAGGTCATTGTAGAATGTGAATTTTGTTCAGGCGATGTTATCGTTCCAGATTTTTTTGAAAACTAAGGACCTGATATTTATATTGCCACACACTAATGATTCATGGAATATAGATTTCCTGTTATTCTTGTCAATCACCAAATGCGTGCTTCATCTGACCTTATATTGGTCGAGCTTTTGCCTCTCTGGTCACATAAATAGCTTTCTGTTTTCAAAATCAGTTTATAATAATAATCTCCTGCTGCTTTCAATCTGGAATTTACGGTTGCTTCTAGATCTGGGGAACTAAATGAGTACAAAAAAATTGTAACTTTCTGGTCAATGCAATTGACCGCAAGGGATATGTTCGTTAGCCTGCCGGATAATTGTGTTAAGCGAGTATTCATCTAGTTTTTCAATTATTCTATGATGCTAGGTTTTATAGCTCTGACTGATCTGTTCCTACATAGCTAGTACCACTACCAAACGCAATAATTAATTAATTCATGGACTAATAAAAGGGTGTTTGGAAGTTTAAATTTAAAAATAAAATAAAACGAAATTGGTTTAAAATTTTGCCAAATTTATGGCCTCACGGTATCTTATTCGGGTGCATGGGGTCGTATCTCGGCAATGCCATTACGAGTGTTGGTCTTAGACTGCTCAATTGTCCCGTGTTTGTTGGCATAACACTTTTTTTTAGCAGGTCCCCACAGAAATGAGTCTAACGATGTTAAATTGCAGCTTCATTGTAGCCAATTGACATCATCATTTCGGCTGATTAAACGGCTCTCAAACGTTTGATGCAATAAATCGATTTTGGCATGAGATGTGTGGCAAGTTGCATCATCCAAGTTGAAACCAAACATTGTTTACATCATCCATGAAGAGCAGGTACAAAAAAATTGGTTATCATGATGCGATAGGTGTATCCATTGACCGTAAGTGTTGCGCTGTCTTCATTTTCAAGAAATATGAGCCAATGATGCCTCCGCTTTACAAGCCGCACCAAAACAGTCACCCGTAATGGGTGCATTGGCTTCTCGAAGACTACGTGTGAATTTTCTAAGTCCCAACAGCAATTTTACTAGTTAATGTACCCACCAAGATAAAAATAAACTTCTTCCGAAAAGATGCTTTTTTTTATAGCAACATTGACATCATCGTATAAGATTTCGTTGGCCGATATTGGAGAGCGAAATAGAAGCAGACTCTTGAAACAATTGAACTTTGTAAGGCGCGTCATACAGAGATCTTTTCACAAAATTCGACGCAAATTGGTGCGTGATATGTTTAACTCTTAAGAACGGCGGCGAACGAAAAACGGGATTCTCTAACGCACACTCTCAACCACAGCTTCGATATTTTCGGGTGTAGGCACTGTAAGAGCACGCTTACATTTTTGATGCATAAAACCAATTTCACTAACTTTACCAATAAACTTGCGTATACCGGGCACTGTTGGTCCTTCACTGCGACCAAATTTTGTTCGACATTTTCATGCAATTTCCAATCAATTGTCTCCGTTTTGAAAATAAAATTCCAATAAATCCCATTCCCGATTTTAATTGTAAATCGAGTCATTACGTTTAGTGACAGAATAGAATGACGAAATAACTGATGGTTCAAATTTAAATCAATAGATGGCCCACCCGACATATCTGCAATTATTTATGATTGGGAAACGCGATTTTTTTTTTTTTTTTTCGGAAGCCTTCATTCTTCTTGCTGCATTGGAATCGTTCGTATCTAAAATATCCCCAGTTCATCCTATTTTATTCATTCTTCAATTCCAATTGGGCTATTAATTGTGACTTTCTAAACAGATTCTCCTCTTAATGAACGGAAAACTATGAAAAAATTCTTTTCAAATCAAATTCATCAAAATTGAAACGAAATATAACGTGTAAGTACTCATGTAAGAATTTATTTTACACTTAAATATGTATGAATGTGTATACATGACGATAATCAGATGTCAATGGAAGTAAACAATTACGAATATTTAAATTCGTATTACCAGTAACCCATTGATTGATTCAAAATTTAAAAACGTTTACGTGTAAAATCCGTGTTACGTGTTGCATGAGCATAGGCATCACTGGAACCACGTCCATTGGTATTCGAGATACGTCCTGATGGAAATCCATTAGGTGATCTGGCTTGGCGTTTACGTGTAAAATCTGTGTTACGTGTTGCATGAGCATAGGCATCACTGGAACCACGTCCATTGGTATTCGAGATACGTCCCGATGGAAATGAACCCTGAGGGGATCTTGATTGGCGTTTACGTGTAAAATCCGTGTTACGTGTTGCATGTGCATAGGCATCACTGGAACCCGTCCATTGGTATTCGAAATACGTCCCGATGGAAATGAACCATGAGCAGATCTAGGATGACGTAATACTGCCGTTGAGCTGTAGTAGTTCGTAGTAGTCTGTAGTCCTTATCTACGAAAACTTGTCTGAGATCCCTTACGTCTTTAAACTCATTAGCTGAGGAAATTTACAATTACACAGGCAGTCACCAAGAATATGTATTTTAAAGCAAACATTTTTAATTTAAAAATAATTTTTTTTTATTTCAAATTTAGTCCACAATCACACTTGTATTGTTATCTGTTCGAATACTTTGTTTAAACTGTGTTGTTAATTCAGAAGGCAAGTCTTTTTATATGAAGCTTTAGGCACTGATGTGGGGGAATTCACACAAGATATGTGTTTACCAAGCAGTTTTTTCTAGAATTTGTTTGTTTTTTTGTTTGTGGGTGTTGGTGTTATACGCTATCATTTCATTAAGGTTTTCATTCATTAAGGTTTTGTTTTATTTGAAACAAAGCATTTGAATGGGAATTTTTTTTTTGAAAAGCATACTTAAAGTAAGTACCTGTTGGTCTCTTATACTGTACAACTTCAAACAGGTTTCGTTCATCATGGTTAAATACTTGTTTGGCAAAGGTATATATGTATACATACATAATTGGCCATTACAACCCTACAGTCAGGATTACGACCTAGCTTCTCACACCACTTATGTTGTGTGTGTTAATTTTATACATGAGTGGCGGGGCATACAGTTTAAAGTCGACTCCGAACGACAGATTTTTTTGAGAAGCTTTTCATGGCAATTTTATTTACTCTCAGATTTTTTTTGCCAGAAATCTGCTAAGAGGAAGCCGCCGAAGTAATATTTTTTCATATTTCGTTTTTGATATCTGATCGGGGATTCGAACCCTGGTCTTCCGTCTAATAAGCCAACACACTGCCTACTAGACTACGGCGACTACATATATGTATATGCCATATTATTCTGGACCCAAAGATCGTGTACAATTTATGCCACTCTTTGCCACAATCTTTATTGAGTTCGAAAATGCCTTTGGCCTAAGAAATCCTCACAAGACTGTGAAACGCCCGACAGATTTGTCATTTTTAATGATTCATACTCCTACAGTACAGAACAGAATGCGGCTTATACACGTAACAGGGCATAAGGGGAAAGGCCTCTCTCTTATATTTTTGTTTGAGAGGTGAAAAATCATCACTATCGGTTTGAGAGTTTGAGAGGATTCTGGGATACTACGTAGAGCTATTGCCATTGTAACTAATTTACGCTGAATAACGGCAAATCTACAATCGGTGGTTTCAGTTATTATTGCAAGTTGATGTGTTGCTCCACTAAATTATCGACATAGAACCAGATAAGGGTTTTTTTAACACCTTATGTTATGGATGGGATGGGATTATTACATGTGGCTCACTCACCCCCTCCCCCCCCCCACTCCGGACAGCTCGAACAGAATGAAATATGAAAAACATATTCTTTCAACTACTTTCTCTCTCTGAGCAGTCTTGTGAGAGTAAATAAAATTTCCATAAAAGGCTTCTCAGCAATCTGCCGACATTAAACTGTTGGTTCCACCACTCATGAATAAAATTTACACACATGAGTGTTGTGATAAGCTGGGTTCCTATCCAAACTATGACACCATATGTAAGCAAGTATCTGAAAGGTTTTGACATAGGCTGATGCCATAGCAACTGCGTAGGAGAACGTTTAAAACGAAATCCATGAAATCGCAATCCACTCGCTGACAACCAAATTTTAGAACCAAAGTCTCCAACGTAAAACTGTCATTTGCAAAATTCTGTCGCAAAAATAGCAAACTCAAGCCCTAACTCGAAGTCATACATGATCCTGTCGCATATAATAACCATACATCTGGATCTCCCACTTCGAAACACGCAGAAGGTGCAGTTAAATATTAAAATCTTTTAGAAAGATTGGAAAAAGATTAGGCATAGGCAAGCTTCTAAGTGGAATTGATCATGGTTTATAGGACATATTGGAAGTATTCTTGTGATAGAAGTTTCACATATGGAACGAGAATCGTAGCTAGTGAATCAGCCTTTCGAATTCTAGTTCGAAATAATTATTACCAGATCACATTGAAGTGCAATTGAAGTGTCGCCGTAGTCTAGTAGGTAGTGTGTTGCCTGGCTTATTAGACATAAGACCACGGTTCAAACTCCAGGTTAGACATCCATCCACGATAGCATAAGCCTTGCCTGACGTTATATTTTAGGACTCACGTCCATAGAGAAGCATAGACGTTGAATACGATGAATTTGTTATTTTATTGACTTCCTTACACATCACAGAATGCCAAAAGATTGATTGAAGGCTTTGACAATTGTTACGGGTCTTGAAGGTCGGTTTTAAAGCAACTTTACAAATCGTGGACCTTACATTTTAATACACTCTGTTAAGCTTAATATGGGGAAGCTTAAATAGTATATTCAACACACATTTGAAGTCTATCCTGATTGACGAAAGTTAGGTTTTAAATACGATTACGCATGAACCACAGAATTCAGTATTAAGTATCTGAATCGTTAGCACCTTAAATCTCCGAAATTTACCTTGGGAACCCTGGCCTCATGTCAAATAAGTCAATATACTACCTACTCAATATGGCCCTAAACGTTTTTAGATTTAATAATGTGTACTGCCGCAGGGGGGCCCTCCAATAAAGCAAATGTTTCTCAATTGTTTTTTATTTTCTTTGTTAATATTTTATTGTATTTCTTCAAGGGGATTTTTATTTTAAAATCAAAATTTTTGTTTTTGCTTATCTTTTCAGTGTTTGTCCTACACCTGAAATATTTGTGGGATTTACCTTCAGAATAGACGTAAAGAGCCTCTCTTCGTACTTTATTCCATCAATGAAAGTGAAACCCCATTTTTAACACAAGAAAATATGTAAGGTGAGTACAAAATATTAAACTATGAACTCTTAGATAAAGGGAAACTGGATATGTAAGTTCATATCGACTTGTTAAGAGGTCCCCACCATATTTCCTTTAGCATATCCGTATTCGAGTTCAATCTGGTATAGTCTTCTTTGTAAAATATTGAGATCTCAAACTTACAAAGGCTAGACAATGACCTAAATGGTGCACAATAGTTTTTATGTGCTCTTCCACATGCCGTGAATTCATTGTTATCTACCACGCCTGGCCGGTTTATACTCCGTAAGGAGACTTATTCATGTACTCAAACCGTCGTTACTTTCACTAAATATACATGCATACATACATACATAATTGGACGTCGTAATGACTTCAGTCAGACTTACGAACTAACTTCTCACACCACCTAGCTTCTCATACTGCCCATGATGTGTGTGTTATTTTGCACAGCAATTTTATTTACTCTCAGAGTTTTTGCCACAGAAATCTGCTGAGCGGAGGACGCCCTAAGAAATATTTTTTCATATTTTGTTTGATTGGAGATGTCTGACCTTGGGATTAAAGCGTGGCCTCATGTCTCATAAGTCTATACACTCTATCAACTAGATTGCGGCGCATGCGACGAATATGGTTGCCCTATCATTACAACCATTTGGGAGTAGTTTTGCAATTTTTCCTGCTGATTCGTTTCCTCTAATGTTTCCGTGATTCTCTAGCTCTATAGATAGACTATTCGCTTCGTCAAGCCCTGATAACGAAGTTCCTATACTATGCGAGCCGTGCCTTGCCTGGATCTATTGTACTCTACTCACTTACTTTATGGTGTATCCCTATAATATCTCTTCCATGCCTAATGCTCTAACAAATCTCGTATTACTTACTACTCGATGGCAATTCCCTGCCTAGTATATGATATACACCGAGATGCATTCCTTCCTGAGATGCATTAATGCCTCATGGATTCAAGAAATGTGTTCCGATGATTCATTCTCATTGTCATAGAATCGTTGAGACAATCCCTATTCTGAATAAATGTACGTTGAGGCTACAGTGCTGTGTCAAAAGATCGGTTGGAGAGTACAAGTTATTTCCTGATATTCTGATGCATGGTTAAGATCTCCCAACTACCGTTTTCAATGTCTCAAACCCACTTGGTTTGAGAAAGAGTATTTGTTGCTCTTTATCTTCCCAACCCCAATCAGCCGTCACTCCACAGAAGAGTTACTCCTCAGAAACTCGTGTGCTTGCTCATTGCCGAGAATGCCCTCATGGGGGAGGCATGAACTAGAAATCCCCGGCAAAATAGATTTAGTTGAATAAATGCACTTGGTAAAGTATCAAAAGTATATATGAAATAAAAATAAATAATTAGATAGGAAAACTTAATGAGTATAAAATAAATACAAAATATATAAAACTATCAAAATAATAATAATTGGGAATAAAATTAATTAGATAGACCTTTCAAAGAAAAAGCAAAAAATATAAATAAACCAAATAAATGAGGAAACATTGTTTCAAATTTTCAATCATTAGTTGTGTCAAATAAAAAAAAAATTTATTTTCTTTCTTGTACAATTTAAACAAAAAAATTAAAAAAAATATAGAAATAAACAATTACATAAGAAAACTTAAAAATTTAAAACCGTTTACGTGTAAAATCCGTGTTACGTGTTGCATGTGCATAGGCATCACTGGTACACGTCCATTGGTATTGCGAGATACGTCCCGATGAAATGAACCATGAGGAGATCTTGATTGGCGTTTACTGTTAAATCCGTGTTACGTGTTGCATGTGCATAGGCATCACTGGTACCACGTCCATTGGTAATTCGAGATACGTCCGACGGGGAAATGAACCATGAGGAGATCTGGCTTCTCGTGATAATATCGGCTTAAGTTCACCATTATAATCCAAATTAGTGTCATAAGGTAAACGTCACGATTAGTTCAAAATTAGTTCATAGTCCTTATCTACGAACAATTGTCGGGTTCAAATAATTCGTCAAAATCAATAGCTGATGCCGAAGCAGTTACAATGAAACAGCCAGCACAAGAGAACGTATTTCAGGAAAAGCATTTGATTTGAAATTTATTTCAACAATTGAAATTTTCCTTTCGATCACAATTGAATTGTTTTTATTCGAAGACTGTGTTGTTTGAACTGTGTTGTTGATTTCGTTGGCAAGTCTTTTATATGAGACTTTAAGCTGAGATCTGGGGATTCACCCGTTTTTATATAATTTTACGCTGCTATTATTTTCTAATGCTGTATAGATTTGATCTTGTTTCGTTTGCTATCAGTGAAATGGTGATTTTTGCATTAAAAATGATCGATAGTTTGTTACAAACTTATTTCATGTACCGTTTTCTAACAGTAAAAGTCCAGTAATTATATTGTATTCGATTACAAATTTTACCAAAAATAAAACGCCATCCATACCATTGAACCAAATATGTGCGGTTTAATCGAACATTTGCAAGGTAAGCCCTAATTCTGTCAGCGTTAGCTTTTCTAAGCAAAAAACTAAATACCCCGTAATTTGTAGGCTTCTACGGAATTAAAATTGATCCCATTAAGAGTTCTGTAGTGATCGGAACAAATTGATCCCATTTGAGAGAGTTCTGTAGTGGTCGGAAAAGGTTTCCTTAAGGTCTTGCATATTTTGGACAACATGGTGAATGCATCGAAACTTTTGAACCTAGCACTCTCAACTTCTACGAATCATCAAATATAGGTGTCTGGCTTTGTCACACTTTCTCTCGATGAATTTTACATAGCATAACATAATTGGCCATTTTCAAACCCTTCAGGTCAGGCTACGGCCTAGCTTCTCACACCACTTATGTTGTGTATGTTAATTTTATACATGAGTGGCGGGACCTACAGTTTTAAGTCGACCCCGAACGACAGATTTTTGAGAAACTTTTCATGGCAATTTTATTTACTCTCAGAGTTTTTGCCAGAAATCTGCTGAGAGGAAGTTGCCGAAGAAATATTTTTTCCCATTGTTTACAATCGTCCTTAAGAAGGTGTGGACCGGGGAGATCTGGAAAAATTAGAGAAGGTAGGGAAGGATGAATAGGAAGCGAGGGAACTACACAAAACAAGAAACAGAAAAACACACAAGGCGGAGCGCGACTACACTAATATCACTTCAAAAGCTTTCCAACTTCTTTTGGTCTAAATTGGATGATCTGTACAATAACGACATGCGATTTTTAAAAGAGGGGCAATTTAAGAAAATGTATATCACTTGGAGGTGATATGAATGTGCTACCGAGATTACGCAATTTGACGCCTTCTAGACCCTTTGTTTTAGGGTTTTCTGAAGTCAGATAAGCCATAAACTACAGCGGTCCTCAAACCCACGTTATCAATCAAATTTATTCTCATTTATTTGGCAGACTTCTGAAAAATTTAACAATGCACTCCGCCCAGAAATGCAATGATGGACATTTGAACGCTATGTTATACGAGTATTCTACACCTTTTTGCAATGCTTTCAAGGAGTCTTAGAAATGTGTGACCCATCCAGCAATATTTACCAGCGAGGACTGTCATATATATTGAACCTTTAATTGATTGTTCCCACAGGCTAATATTCGGAATGGTGTTTGATTAAAATCCCGCTTTTACAAATTGTCATAGAAAAGCTCAAAAGTACCCAGTCAAACGGGAAGTAAAACCTAAATTTTTTGATTCAAATACTGTAGAATTCATCATTAAGTCCTAGAGTCAACAGCAGATCAAATCTCTGGAACTTATTAAACGAATTCAATAAATAGAAAACGAAGATGGATTCGTCAGAGATGGCGACTTAGCATCTTCACGGCTACCTTTAATTGTTCTTGGTCGAGATTTTGTAATGTTATGAGGCGCAGTGAAGTGTTTGATTATAATGACTTCCTTCAATTTATTTGATTGGCCATTAGAACCCTTTAGCCAGCTTCAAGCACAACCCCTGTTGTAAGTGTTTATTTATTCCATGAACAGCGGGGCCTATCAAATTTAACGTGAACTCCGAATGATAGTTAGTTAGCCACACAGTCCATGCCAGAGAACTTTTGATAAGAGATCGCCAAGAGAAACACTTTTTTTCTCAAATTTTTTTTCAAGATGTTAGATCTTGACCTTATTTGGTCTTACAAGCTCTTGTCTAATAAGCCAATAACTACCAAGGCTACGGTGACCAATAAGTTAAAAACTTAAAGCCGAAATTTGAAAATTTTGAGGCACCTAATAATCCCAATCCCAAAAGATTCTCAAAAAAATCTGTCGTTAGGAAGCGACTTTAAACTGTAAGTCTCGCCACTCATGTACAAAGTTTTAACATACCCAACTGAGGTGGTGCGAGACCTAGATTATAATCCAGACCGAAGAGTTGTAATGACCAATTATGTATGTATGTATGTATGTATTTTTTTGTCTTGAGCCGGAGGTGGGAATCTTCGAAAGACACTTTTGTTCCAACAAAAGAGTGCACGATTCGCCATCACTGGTGCCTACGTACTAAACCCACCACACCGAGGGCTAGTTAGCTTTAAAGCTTTATCTCACTAATTCAAATTTCGCCTTCGTTCCTCCAATCTTCGGAGTTTCAGCATAACTTCAGTCATTCTCTGGCTGTATTGGCTCCATAGAACCCTTGAATTCATCACCTCTTCCATAAGCCGGTTTGGTACAAAACTCGTTTCCCCGGGCCATCTAAATCTGGGGCAGCATATTAGCTCCGCAATTCTTCCTTCGCGTCATCTAGCACAGCTGGGCGCAAATAGAGGGAACTATCACGTCCCAAATCTGTGCCAGGTACCTCCTGGAGCGATTCTATTGACCGTTTCAGGCGAACTGGGTCACGGTTCAATAGTTCCAGCATCGCACGTGACTGTTCTCCTCCAAGGGGTTATATCGGGAACTGAACGGTGAAATGTCCTTCTTCCCTTTAAACTGTTCTCCACTGTGGGACTGCACTTTGTGCAGATGGAAGTCTTCGGGTTCCTCGCTCTTATAGGCTACTATTTGTCCGGGCTTGCTCCGAGACGGCGCAAAGTCACTTTCGTCCTCATTGTCATCCGCCAATCATGCGTCTATCGGGTCATTGTCTGTTGCCAAATAGCCAGTACCGCTTGCTCAGACACTGTCCTGAGCCCTTCCTCTGCCTGATCGGCACCTTAGACGATACACGGAGGCCAGTATCCTCTTGTTGTCCCGACGTAGAGGTGCCTCCGCACCTATGGGCAAGCATTATACCATTATTCGAGGGCTGTGCACAGCCCGATGAGTTATCCTTCTCTTAAGCATGGATTTTGCGCGTCCTCCCCCTATTTGGCCATCCTCGTCCAGTTGGCTCCTGCGGTTGACAGAATGACTTCTGCGCTAATGGAGACTTCAGCAATGTTTTCTTGAAGCGATTCAATCAACCTGTCTTCGATAATCACTCCCAAGTATTTTATGGCCTTCTTCGATTCGATCTTAGTGCCTCTAACGGTCATTTGCATTTTCTCCATTATCTTCCGGCCACTTATCAAGACGGTCTCCGTTTTATGTGCAGCAAGTGCATTATGCCATGCTCCGACTTTTCGAATGGCTATGTTCGTCTTCTCCTCTATTTCCTTTGCCGTCTTAGCGACCGGGACTATGGCATGTATGTATGTGTGTGTGTGTATGTATGTATGTGTGTATGTATGTATGTATGGATAAATAATCCCAATATAGACCCTAGGGTTACTCATGGAAACACTACTTGCTGCCTGTTAAAACTAATGTGATTCCCGATAAGCTTTGTTGGTCATAAAATGTTTTCTCTGGAACCATGTTTAGGTACAATAGTTATTATTGCTGCAGCTGAAATTCAATAAAACACATCTTTCCATAGAATTTGTCTTTTTTGTTAAAATTTTAAAATGTTTTTAAAGAGGGGAAATTTTAATTTAAAGTCAACCTTTTTTCAATATGCTTGTTATCATTAAAAATTTCTTGGGGTTCACCTTCAAAATAGGAATAGAGATTATATATTTTTTTTTAATTCCGTCTTTGAAGCCAGGGATCTGAAATATAAAAACTACTGCAACAAAGTTTCTCTACGTGCTTTATTCAACTATTGAAAGTGAATCACCTATTTAAACAAGGGACTTTGGGACTTCTAAAGACATGTTGAGTATGAAATTTTTAATAAAAACGTCATAGAACCGATGGATTTATAACTGAGGTAATTTTTTGTATTTGTATAATTTTTTTCAAAAGCACCTGGCTGATTTAAAGTACCTTTTTCGAGTTACTTTTTCGGTTTTTTTTTTTTCGTTCATATTTCCAACTAAGCACGGGTTGTTCTTGCAGGTTCTAAGAAGATGCATAACCATCTCTCACTGCATTGTTAAATTAAATGTTTGCGAAGATGTTGTAGTCAAGTAGTTAATATAATGGCTTAATAGAAGTGAATCTCAGTTAAGACATCTCCTCTCAACAGATTTCTGGCAAAAACTCTAAGGGCCATTATTACAACTTGCCGTTAAAGTTAGGTTTAGTTAAAGATACCCTTTAACTAAAGGGAACTATAAAGTTACCTTTAACTTATTTTCGTTATTACAACTTACAGATAAAATAAAGTTAACATTTTCAAAAATATGGCAGTGTCGGAGCAATGCCAATAAAACTGTTCACTTAAACAAGTTTTTTAAACGCAGTGGCAACGACTGGCTTCTTGTTTTTTCTTATATTTGCTCATTTTGTTTATATTACAAGTTGCCATATTGAAATTATTATATAATATGGCAACATCAAACATAAACTTAACTTTAAAAGTTACCGGAAGTTACCCTTTAGCTTAACGCTTACTTCTATCTTGTTGGCCACTTATAATAACAAAAAACAATTTATCTGCCAGTTAAAATTCTCCCTTTAATTAACGGCAAGTTGTAATAATGGCCCTTAGAGTAAATAAAAATGTCACACCACCTCTGTTGGGTAAGTTTCTCACAACTCCGTCATTCGAAGTGGACTTTAAGCTGTAGAGCGCGCCACTCATGTATGAAAAAGAACAGACTCAGCATAAGTGGTGTGAGTAGCTAGATTGTAACCTAAACTGAAGAGCTGAAATGACCAATTAAAAGTGGTGTGAAACGTGGCTCATATGAACGATTCACACGACAGTACCTTTTTTGTTATGGTTTTCTCTTTCTAACTTAATTGATGATTGTAACCCCTTCGTCAGTATTACAACCTAGCTGTTCACATCATTCATGTTTTGTGTGTTAATTTTATCCATGAGTTGATGCAGCCTACTGTGTCAATGTCGACTCCGTACGATAGATTTAAATAACTTGCCATAGCATTTTTATTTACTCTCAGAATTTTGCCAGAAAACTGATCCACGGGTTGAACCGTGTACTCTCATCTAATAAGCCAATGTGTTACAGTGTGTAAGTAGCAGTTAAAAATATTGAATAGTTTATGAAAAATCAAAAAGTTTTCGTAGTCTAATAGGTTTTGTGTTAGCTTACTAGACGTGAGGCTACGGTTCAAACCGCCAGGTCAGAAATATTAATTCGGTGACTTCCTCTCAACCGATTTCTGGCAAAAATTCTGGAAGTTAATAAAAATTGACGAGCAAAAATCAAAATTCCTTCGATTGGAATCGTCTTGAAACGGTAGATCTCGCTACTAGTGTATAAAATTAAGACACACAACATAAGTGGTGTGAGAAGCTAGGTTGTTATCCTGGCTGAAGGGTTCTAATAAACAATTTTGTATGTATGTATGTATGTAAAGTAGTTTCTAATAACGTCTGAAATTTTTAGAAACAACTGTTGAGTTGATAAAAGAGTAAGTGGTTACACTAAAGCCGAATTGTCGTAGTAAAAGAGTTTTTCGTTTAAAAGTGGACTAAAGAAACGAAGTTAATATTCCGTGGCAAATCCCAGATCCCACTAGGAACTAAACCGGATTTAATAACTGAAAATCGAACATCATTAAACAGACATCAAAATCTGTTAGTTCCTGTTTTGAACTTCTATAACTTCATGTCATTAGTCTTGGGTAATCTACCAATTTCCAAGACCCTGAAGACTGCCTATGTAATAATAAAATTCCAATACCATTTAGTTTCTAAATATTTATTTTTATAATTGATCCTTGATCCTGATGACAGCAGTATTTAAAATCTGAATGAATATTCTTAAAACCTTAAAAAAAATTCTTTAAAATCTCCATCTTCCCACAATGCCGCCATTGAAGTCGTTGCGATTGTGATCAAAATTACGTGAACCTTGGGCATAAGCATCTATAGAGCCACGGCCATCACTGCTGGTATACAGATTATGATTGTAATTCACTGAAGCTTCCTTGCCATGTTCATCCTGTTTCACCGTAACATCAACACTACCACCTTCGGGTGATCTGGCACGACGAGTCAAAATAGGTCGACTAAAACCATCTACAAGTAGTTGTTGTGGTTCTACGGTTACAATTTGTGTAGCTGAAGCCACCAAAACTAGACAGGCAGCTATTAAAAACACAATTTTAAGGTTGAACATTTTTTTTGTTTTTTTTTGTTTGGATTTTTCAGAAGGTTTTCAAACGATATCTCGATGAAAGTCTATTGAGTACTGCATGAGACATTGTGGTTAACAATTTATTTTTATACCGATTGAGAATGCATCAGTGCACTAAGGTTTGAGGTTTCTAGGCAATAATTAAAGGGGATTTTTATCACGCTTTGACTTTGAAAATATTGTGTAAAAAAAAATATTTTGTCTTTATGGTGATAAGGAAAAATCACCCAAGAAATCTACAAAGTTTGTCTTGCTCAACAGAAAAAAATTCCCCTTATAAAGAGGCCTCTGAAAATGTTTCTACAAAATAAAGGAATTTCGTTTAAACCCCATCATTTAACCTGA
>QOCX01003096.1:8461-18872 GCA_005959815.1 Sarcophaga bullata
ATAAACAAATATTCGCCTTATTTTTGACAACTTTGTGGCAATTCAAGAGTAAGGAAGAAAATGGGTATAATATATATAACTTATAAATATATTTTATAAGCAATATAAATTTATTTTAACTAATAAAAAAATAATAATAAATTTGAAATTAAGAAATATAAAACATTTTAATCGTATTATGTAATCATAGTCATTTATAGTCATATAGTCATTTGTGATGTGTAAACACATTAGGGCAATGTGAAAAACTTGATGTAAACATTTGTGTATGCGTTATTTTGTCCCTAATGGGCCAGTTGGCCGTACGTAATATAACGTTCTCTCTCGTTAGCAAAACGAATAGATCTGTATAAAACAGAACCCTCACGTTTAATTTTTCGAACAATATTGCAGCACAAGACACGAAAACACCACAGAGTTGGTGTTTTAGACATAGTTGTATTTCAGTGTAGTCGTGATTTCTAGGATAAGTGTTGTCATGTCAAAGACCACTATAATTTCCGCCGACCTGACATACAATCGCCATCTATTGTCACTCTTCTCCCTAATTGTTCCTGGCAAGGTATCGACATTCACCCACATTCACCCACATCCACCCACACAAATCACCCACTTTAAATATCTTAGCGGGTACGTGATGGTCATTAAAATGCTTTAAATTATCTGCCTGTGATTTTTCTATACTTTTTATGGCATTCTGCCTAATTAATGCTAAATTACTTTCCTCCACCTCCATATAATTTTCCAACAATCGTTCCGTGAGTTAGTCAATTATTTCTTCTCTTTGCTCTACACCAAATAGCCTGTCGCTCGTTGAACGGTGTTATTGATTGTAAACTCTACCCTACTTAATTTGTCGACCCAGTCCGAATGTTCTATTAGTTCAGTTAGTTTCGCTAACATACTCCTCAAATCCCTGTTTATCCTCTCTACTTGTCCGTTCGACTGAGGTGACGCTGCGGAAGCCTTCACATAAGACGTCGTGGTATACTTTAACTTTCAAAATATTTCCTTAATGCACAACACACTCACTTTTCCCAGGTGTATTTGCAGCGTACAGTTTGGTAAATTTCCTAAAGACGTCTACAACAACTAATAAGTGCTTTCTCTTAGAATTTATTGACAGTATGGGGCCAAAATGGTCAATGTGAAGTGTATCAAGTGGGACTGGTTTTTTATTTATATCATAAAGGCTCCTCCCATTTTCAAAATGCATTTAAGACAATTCCTGTTTAATTTATTTTTCATATCCGGGAACTAGTAACATTTCTGAATTTGGTTCATACATTTCCCTATTCCAACATGCCCATATTTGTCATGAACCAACCTTATTATATAATGTTCTAATTCGGCCGGTACTTACAACTGCGTTCTACCATTGGTTGCTAATCCAGAAATAAGTACGTTCTCTATTACGTACCCATCCATGTCTCCTGCCTCTAGATTGGTTTTAATATTTTAAATATTATTATTTCTAGTTTGAGTTATCTGTATCATAACATCCATACCACTTCCATCAACAACTGGCGCTATGAGAGTGCGACTTAAAGCGTCTATGTGAGGCATAAGATCGCCTTTACGATGTCTAACTGTATAATTATAGTTCTCTAACTCTAATGCTCATCTGGCTATTCTTGTATTTATTAGTTTCCTATTCAACGTTAAAGCCAAGTTGTTGCAGTCAGTGACTATAGTAAATGATATGCCCTCCAAGTATACCCTAAATTGCTATAATGCATAAATGATTGGCAGAGTTTCTAGCTCGAAGCTATGCTACTTGAACTCCGACGTCGTCGTGCATTTTGAATAATATACGATTGGGTGGAACTTATTATCCCTTTCGCAATAGTACTGAACTGTATCCTTTTGTACTTGTATCGGTGTGTAATTCCGTCTCGTAGTGAGGATTATAAACTACTTGTACAGTTATCAATAAGTCTATCATTTAGAGTCAGAAAAGCATTCTCACACTTTCTTCTTTTTCTTTAAATCTATTAACAGTCTTGTAATCTTTGAAAAATCGTGAACAAATCGTCTAAAATACGAAAAAAGCCCCAGGCGCCTTGTAAGCCCCTTACAATTCAGCGGCTTTGGGTAATCTTTTATTGTCTAAATATGGTCGTTATTATGCCTTATTCCGTTGCTATTCATCCTATATCCTAGATAATATAGTTCTCTATACGCGAATTTGCATTTCCCAAGGTTCAATTCCAGTCCGTTTTGTCGTAAAACACGCAATACATCCATCAATATTTCCAAATATTCCTTAAAAGTTTCTGCGGCGATACAAACATCATCTAAATATACCACAATTTTCCCCGCGTCGATAAATTCTCTCAAAATTTTGTTAATATACCGCTGAAACACGGCACCCGCGATCTTAAGGCCAAAGGGCATATGGCACTATTCGAATTGTCTTAATGGAGTTACAAACGCGGTGTACTTGATAGAGTCTTCATGCATCGGTATTTGATGGAAACTTTTTTCATATCCAGAGTCGAAAAATATTTTTTATTATCTAAATAATCCAGACAATTATCTATTATCGGCATATTGTAATTGTCCTTTAACGTCACCTTATTTATCGACCGGTAGTCGACACACATTCTCAAATCTCCATTCTTTTTCCTTACTAAAACGACCGGAGAAGCGTAAGGTAACTCACTTGGGCGATTTAGTTATTGTCAACACTATTTTCATTTGGTTTCGGAACGCCAGCAATTTCATTGGACATAAGCGTACTAATAATCTCTTTTGTTAGTTCTTTATTTTCACAATATATTTTTTTAAGTTCATTTCTTTTATATTCTATTTTTATTTGACATAGACGTATGTTAAATTTGGACGAAATATCGCGTCCGATAAACACTGTCACGACCGCTTCGTCATCCGACAATACAAAAAGTGTATATTCTATTGCTTTATTTTTATAACCTATTTCAGATTTGACTTGACCATAGGAACTAATTTTATTTTTTCCGACACCTCGATATGGCGCAATATATTCTGGAAATGTTGGTTGTATGGAACGGAATTCCATCAATCACCAGTTCCATTAACTTCTGCTCGTCAATCTCAGTTTGTGAAGCTATTGCCTGCATGGGTATTAGATAACTTAAGCAGGACTCATTCGACTTCAGAGACCTTGCGTGCAACTGGCGGTATATTTCTTGACGCGTCACCGTTTAAATACTGTATACAGCCTTCTTCTCAAGACATCGTACTCTACTAATTAATAACGTGTTGCTTGGTAGTATCGTTCAGGCGTCTGCGGATCGCCACACATTTTTCTTCGTCTTTGCCCTATTGCGTTTTCACTTTCTAAAGAACGGATTTGCTGTTTGAGTTTTAATATTTCTAACTGTGATTGGAACTTTTTGAGCTGCTTTTCTTCAAAAAATCCAGTGACGGCCTCAGCCGGAAGGTGGTTTTCGGCCGGCATCGTATTTGTCAAAACACTAGTAAGTTTACTTACGGAATTAATGTAGATGTTTGTTTTCTTAGAAGGAGGCCAAGTAGGTGGAATGCCAGTAGCAAGTTCATCCTCTTCGGGCATATTGGCTTCAAAAGTTAATCTCTCTGATATGGAAGACAAGCTATTGGACGGCACGGTGGTAGAAAGTACGGTGGCGGCAGGCACTTTGGCAGAAGATACTGTAACAACAGGCACGGTAATGGCAGGCACGGTGACAGAAGGCACGTTGGAAGGTGACGCAGTAACAGAGGACATCGAGGCTGAGGACAAGATGGCACCTGGCATCGTGGTCGTAGTAATTACGGCACCTACTTCTTTGTCATGTAACAAAATTCAGCAGCTTTTGGCCTATAAGAGGCCGAAGTGATTACATCATTCTCCGACTCCTTACCAGGATTTAACGCTACGTACAGAGTTCTCAGCTGCGCCAATGTCGCAGACTCTCGGAACTCCACCCCGGCATCCGTCGCCACTTTTATTAAGATTTGTCGACCCGGTTGTAGATCCATCTGATTTTCCTTTGTTAATTTTCCTTGTTTCCTTTTTTATTTGTACCTCACACCAGGTGTATAGTGATTGTGATGTTGTTTTTTATTTATTTTTCAAACAATATTGCCGCACATAACACTCATCACTGTTCTAAACAGCTGACTTCGTACAAACGGCTGTATACCAATTTCTTTGCATTGTGTTATGTTCGTGTGTATGTTGCTTTGTGTTCTGCTTTGTATTTATTTACATTATTCGTTGACAGATGCCACGTTTTTAACTTTTCTATAACTACACAAACGTTCTTACGGCAATATACGGTGTTTTTTCCTAATAATTTTTAGGAAATATTAAATTAAATAAATTATAATTTAATAGAAAAAATAGGGCACTTGTAATAAATAGCACTCACGGAAAAACCAAACTTTGAGGAGTAAAAGACCGTTTAAATCGGATTCTAATGTACAACTAATTTGTTTATTTCAAGTTTACTTAAATCTAGCATATTCCATTTACTTAATCCTAACTGTTTAGTTCATTTCATATACTTAATTCTAACAGTGTATTTTAAACTCAGCAATTGTATTTCCTTATTCCTTTATGTTCGTTGAACTTAAATTAACATTAAATTCTTAATATTAGGGGGGTGCATATTTATACAAAATAGTAATAAATCGTAAGAGTGGACATGAATAACAATAAGAATAATAATCGAACATCGATGATGGCCAACATTCCGGCCCCATTGAAGGACTGGAAGTCTTCAATCAATTGGCAAAGGAGTCAGTTTATGTATTGGGCGTCCGCCACTCTGACCTTGCCGTCTTCGCCTTCGATGACCTTGACGACTTTCCCGGTCAGCCAATGCTGTGGCGGGCAATTGTCCTCGTGGACGATTACGACCTGACCTAGCTTCAGGTTGGGCGATTCGGTAGTCCATTTGGTTTTGCCTTGTAGACCCAGGACGTAATCTCGTGACCAAGCCTGCCAGAACGTCTGCTTGAGTCCGCAAAGTAGTCGCCAGCGCTTCCATAATTTGGGTTCTCTGGTTTTCCCGTCGCCTACGGATCCGAGCGGCAGCGAACGCAAACCCTCTCCTATGAGCAGATGTGCTGGAGTTAGCGCCTCTTCGTCGTTGGGGTCTGGAGACAGCGGTGCGATGGGCCGACTGTTGAGCACCGCCTCTGTTTCTGCGAGCATCGTCTCCATCTCTTCTTGCGTCAGCGATGCGTTGCCCACTGCGCGCAGAAACAGGAACTTCGCCTGCTTGACAGCTGCTTCCCATAGCCCTCCCAAGTGTGGCGCCCGAGGTGGTATGAAGGTGAACTTCACCCCGGACGACGCTGCGTAAGATTCGGGTGCTATGCGGACACGCAACCAACTTCGTGGGGAGCCAGCAACGGTCCTCAAACAGCTGCAGCAGCGTTCAACAGGAGTCAACCCGCCCCCCTCGAATCTTACGCAGCGTCGTCCGGGGTGAAGTTCACCTTCATACCACCTCGGGCGCCACACTTGGGAGGCTATTGGGAAGCAGCTGTCAAGCAGGCGAAGTTCCTGTTTCTGCGCGCAGTGGGCAACGCATCGCTGACGCAAGAAGAGATGGGACGATGCTCGCAGAAAAGGCGGTGCTCAACAGTCGGCCCATCGCACCGCTGTCTCCAGACCCCAACGACGAAGAGGCGCTAACTCCGCACATCTGCTCATAGGAGAGGGTTTGCGTTCGCTGCCGCTCGGATCCGGTAGGCGACGGGAAAACCAGAGAACCCAAATTATGGAAGCGCTGGCGACTACTTTGCGGACTCAAGCAGACGTTCTGGCAGGCTTGGTCACGAGATTACGTCCTGGGTCTACAAGGCAAAACCAAATGGACTACCGAATCGCCCAACCTGAAGCTAGTCAGGTCGTAATCGTCCACGAGGACAATTGCCCGCCACAGCATTGGGCTGACCGGGAAAGTCGTCAAGGTCATCGAAGGCGAAGACGGGCAAGGTCAGAGTGGCGGACGCCCATACATAAACTGACTCCTTTGCCAATTGATTGAAGACTTCCAGTCCTTTCACATGGGGCCGGAATGTTGAGCCATCATCATCTTCGTCATTATTTATTTTATTTGATGTTGTATATTTACATTTAGTTATTTATGAATTTTATACTATTTTGTATTAAATATGACCCCCCTAATATTAAGATTTAATGTTAATTAAGTTCAACGAACAATAAAGGAATAAGGAAATATTCAAGTTGGTAAAATACACTGTTAGAATTAGTATATGAATGAACTAAACAGTTGATAAGTGTAAATGGAAATGCTAGATTTAGTATAACTTGAAATAAACAATAGTTGTACATTATAACCGATTTAAACGGTCTTTTTACTCCTCAAGTTTGTTTTTCCGTGAGTGCTATTTATCAAGTGCCCTATTTTTTTCTATTAAATATAATTATTTAATTTAATATTTCCTAAAAATTATTAGGAAAAAACACCGTATATTGCCGTAAGAACGTTTGTGTAGTTATAGAAAAAGTTAAAAACGTGGCATCTGTCAACGAATAATGTAAATAAATACAAGCAGAACACAAGCAACATACACACGAACATAACACAATGCAAAGAATTGGTAATCAGCCGTTTGTACGAAGTCAGCTGTTTAGAACAGTGATTGAGTGTTATGTGCGGCATATTGTTTGAAAATAAATAAAAAACAACATCACAATCCTATACACCTGGTGTGAGGTACAAATAAAAAAGGAAACAAGGAAAATTACAAAGGAAATCAGATGGATCTACAACCGGTCGACAAATCTTAATAAAGTGGCGACGGATGCCCGGGTGTGAGTTCCGAGGGTCTTGCGAATTGGCGCAGCTGGAACTCTGTACGTAGCGTTAAATCCTGGTAAGGGTCGGAGAATGATGTAATCACTTCGGCCTCTTATGCCAAAGCTGCTGAATTTTGTTACATGACAAGGAAGTAGGTGCCGTAATTACTACGACCCGATGCCAGGTGCCATCTTTGTCCTCAGCCTCGATGTCCTCTGTTACTGCGGTCACCTTCCAACGTGCCTTCTGTCACCGTTGCCTGCCATTACCGTTGCCTGTTGTTACAGTTCTTCTGCCAAAGTGGCTGCCGCCACCGTACTTTCTACCACCGTGCCGTCCAATGGCTTGTCTTCCATATCAGGAGAGATTAACTTTTTTGAAGCCCAATATGCCCGAAGAGGATGAACTTGCTACTGGCATTCCACCTACTTGGCCTCCTTCTAAGAAAAAAACATCTACATTAATTCCGTAAGTAAACTTACTAGTGTTTTGACAAATACGATGCCGGGCCGAAAACCACCTTCCGGCTGGGCCGTCACTGGATTTTTTGAAGAAAAGCAGGCTCAAAAAGTTCCAATCACAGTTAGATATTAAACTCAACAGCAAATCCGTTCTTTAGAAAGTTGAAACGCAATAGGGCAAAGACGAAGAAAAATGTGTGGCGATCCGCAGACGCCTGACGTACTACCAAGCAACCGTTATTAATTAGTAGCAGTACATGTCTTTGAGGAGAGAGGCTGTATTACAGTATTTAAACGGTGCTTGCTTGTAGTATCCGTTCAGGCGGTCTGCGGGCATCGCCACACATTTTTCTTCTCGTCTTTGCCCTATTGCGTTTATCACTTTCTAAAAAAAAAAAGAACGGATTTGCTGTTTTGAGTTTTAATATTTCTAACTGTGCATTGGAACTTTTTGAAGCTGCTTTTCTTTCAAAAAATCAGTGACGGCCTCAGCCGGAAAGGTGCGTTTATCGGCCTTCCATCAGTATTTGTCAAAACACTGATAAGTTTACTTACGGAAATTAATGCTAGATGTTTGTTTCTTAGAAGGAGCCAAGTAGGTGGAATGCAGTATGGCAAGTTCATCCTCTTCGGGCCTATTGGCTTCAAAACGTTAATCTCTCGATATGGAAGACAAGCTATTGGACGGACGGTGGTTAGAAAGTACGGTGGCGGCAGGCCTTTGGCAGAAGAATACTGTTAACAACAGCCACGTAATGGCCAGCACCGGTGACAGAAAGGCACGTTGAAGGTGACGCAGTAACAGAGGGACATCGAGGCTGAGGACAAGGATGGCAGCCTGCGCATCGTTGGTGTAGGTAATTACGGCACCTACTTTCTTTGTTCATGTAACAAAAATTCAGCAGCTTGTTGGCCTATAAGAGGCGAAGTGATTACATCATTCTCGGACTCCTTACCAGGTTTAACGCTACGTACAGAGTTCTCAGGCTCGCCAATGCTCGCAGACTCTCGGAACTCCACCCCGGCCATCCGGTCCCACTTTTATTTAAGATTTGGTCGACCCGCGGTTGTAGCATCCAATCTGATTTTCCTTTGTTAATTTTTCCTTGTTTCCTTTTTTATTTGCTACCTCACACCAGTTGTATAGTGAATTGTGATCGTTGTTTTCTATTTATTTTTCAAACAATATTGCCCGCACATAAACACTCATCACTGCTTTCAAACAGCTGACTTCGCTACAAACGGCTGTATACCAATTTCTTTGCATGGTTGCTTATGTTCGTGTGTATTGTTGGCTTTTGTGTTCTGCTTTGTAGTTATATTCTACATTATCGTTGACAGATGCCACGTTTTAACTTTTCTATAACTACACAAACGTTCTTACGGCAATATACGCGTGTTTTTTTCCTAATAATTTTTAGGAAATATTAATTAAATAAATATAATTTAATAGAAAAATAGGCGGCACTTGTTAATAAATAGCACTCACGGAAAAACCAACTTTGAGGGAGTAAAGACCGTTTAAATCTGGATTCTAATGTACAACTAATTTGTTTATTTCAATTACTTAAATCTAGCATATTTCCATTACTTAATCCTAACTGTTTAGTTCATTTCCATATACTTTAATTCTTAACAGTGATTTAAACTCAGCAATGTATTTCCTTATTCCTTTATGTTTCGTGAACTTAAATTAACATTAAATTCTTAATATTTAGGGGTGCATATTTATACAAAATAGTAATAAAATTCATAAATAAAACTAAAATGTAATCATACAACATCAAATAAATAAATAATGACGGAAGATTGATGACTGGCTCAACCGCTTTTGGAAGACCTCTTCTGGCAGCGAACCTTTTGAAACATAAAAGAAAAGAATCAGTGGATAAATCTGAAACTAACTCTAGATGTACAGCTTCAGACGTGCAACACACGAAGACCGCTATGTACATTTTCAATGGCGTTCGACCACGAATTCTCAAAGAGACATTAATGGGACCATTAATCGCCGACGATAAGAAATGGTCGGGTAGCTCTCACTCTATTAGTGGGCAAGTTTCCCATTATTTGGGACATAAGTCTTGGCTTATAGCGGAAACAATGTACACACTTGCGAACAATCCCACTGCACTCTTCCTTGGCGTTGATTAGCCAGATTCTCTCCCTGGCGAGAGCAATGAGTGCCTTTGTGCCAGCATGGCAATTCTCAAAATGGAGATGTCGCAAATAAAGTGTGACAAAGTCATTTTTCTTCGGTAATAAGAGTGGGAATTTTGCATCATATGGCAAGTTTGCATTAAGCAATCTCCCATCTACCCTTAAAAGTGAAAATGTTCTCTCTTCTTCAGTGAATGTATGAATGAACGGCGTTAGTCCCTGTATGTTCGACGGTAAGATCAGAGATTTCTGTAATTTAGTAATCTCCTCAGAAAATTTAGATTTCTGGATAGCCTCTACAAGACGGTAAACTGACCATTTCATTTCCTTTGCAGTAGGAATGGTACTTTGATTCGACGTTCGTTTCTTCAGATTATCGATGAATCTGAGTACAAAAGAAGTTACTCGCAGTAACTTCTTATATGAAGAGTACCGTGATATCATATCGAGTAGACAGTTAGATGTCCCCTCTACTGCAAGAAATACATTCACCTTTCTAGTTTCTAATAACTTTTGGTTCTCTGTTAATTCAAAATGTTCATTAACAGGCCATTTGGAACTGTCGTCTAGTAGAAACGACGGTCCTTCAAACCATATTGAGGTTTTCAAATCCTTTACATCTGATCCTCTTGACACAATGTCAGCTGGATTCTGCTAAGTAGGCACGTGGCGCCACGAAACTTGGTCTGACCACTCCTGAATCTCAGCGACTCTATTTGATATAAAAGTCGTCAAAGAGGATGGATGCGTTTTTACCCAATGCAGTACTATTTCGGAGTCTGTCCAGAATAAAATGATCTATTTCAAGTTCATCATACGCTTGATTCTGTTCCATAATTTAGATAGCAGGTGTGCGGCACATAGCTCAAGTCTGGGAAGTGATTTAGACTTGAGTGGAGCAACTTTGGACTTAGCCGTAAGTAGTCTCGAGACGACTGTATTTGTCTCGGAGCTTCGAATGTATATGCAGCATCCATATGCTCGAATTGAAGCGTCAGAAAATCCATG
>QOCX01003097.1:0-18859 GCA_005959815.1 Sarcophaga bullata
ACATTTTCATTTCGGCTAATTAAACGGCCATTAATAAAATTTTTAACGCAATAAATTGATTGTAGCATGAGATATGTTGCAAGTTGCGCCATCCTGTTGAAACTAAACCTCGTTCACATAAATACCTTAAAAAATCAGTTATTATTGCGAGAAAGGTATATCCATAGATCGTCGTGATTTCGCCATCCGCATTTTCAAAAGAATATATTGCCGATAATGCCTCCGCTCCATAAGCCTACCAAACAGTCACTAGCATCGAGTACATTAGTTTCTGTAAGACCATCTATAGGTTACTGAGCCTCAAATACGACATACATAATGGCCATTACAATACTTCAGTCAGGATTACAGCCTAGCTTCTCACACCACTTAGTTGTGTGTGTTAATTTTTTACATGAGTGCGGGACCTAAAATTTAAAGTCGACTCCGAACGATAGATTTTTGAAAAACTTTTCATGGCAATTTTATTTTACTCTCAGAGTTTTGACAGAAATCTGTTGAGGGAAGTCGCCGAAGAAATATTTTTTTCTAATTTCGTTTTTGATGTCTGACAGGGGATACGAACCGTGGTCTTTCGTCTAATGAGCCACACACTACCTACTCATACCACGGAGACCTCAAATAGGACAATTTTGGTTATTAACGTACCCAGCAAGAAGGAAATGAGCTTCATCTGAAAAGATGATTTTTTTTTGACAAAATCGATATTATCCTGGAGTTTCTCGTTGGCCCTAAAAATTCCATTGTTGCTCAAATGTAAATCGATTCATTACTTTCAGTGGAGATAATATACTGAATTTTGTGACAGAATGGAATGACATAAGTATGGCGTGATATGTGTATTCGAAATAACTGATAGTTCAAATTTGGATGGCCCATTCGATATTCGTAATTCGAACAGCAATTTTGTTGAAGAAAATAATTACTGACAAGAGAAAATTATCTTAATTTGGTGACAATAAGAAGCCCTGGACTAGTACGTAGTATGTTGGTTTATTATGCGCGAGAACACATGATTCAAATCCCAATACTGACGTATAGAATAAATTGAAAAATTCAATAAAAAAAAAAATATTTCTTCCGCAACTTCCTTTTACCAGTCTTCTGGCAAAAACTCTGAGAGTAAATAAAATTGCCATGAAAAGTTTTCAGTTAAAAAAAGAATTTTTTTTTGTTTTCCTTTTGCCATTATTTTTATATTAAATTGAAAGAGATAAAGAAACACTTTCTTGTATATTTTCCATAAAATATTATTTGAATTTAAAATATAAATTTGGAGACTGAAAACATGCCTAACTTTGCCTAACAATGGATGTTTAAACCATACATTATTACTGACAGGCAATCAGATAAAAAAAGTTGTGCAAACATGAATAAAATTTCTTTATTTTTTGAATCGAAGTTAAAAGAAGAGAAACCTCTTCAATAAAGACCACATAATTTGTAAAATCAAAGAGAAAGTGTTGTATGTACTTCAGTATTTCCTTAAATTTTATACTTAGCAAGTGACAATGTTTGAAAAAACACAATCAAATATAATTTATTTTCATATTCTTATTTTCATTACCATTTCTCTTTTATTTCTTTCCCAAAAGTACTTATCGTTATCGTTGCTTTATATAAACGAGTGTTATTTACCTAATATTGGAACATCAATAATTTAAAACTGAAAAATACTTTCCTAAACATCATACCCAACATTCGCCTTGTCTATCAATAATTATTCAAATTTTATTTATAATATCTTTTAGGCAGGTTGATAGGGAAACTGAAACAGAAGAGACCATGCCAATCGTATACATCTTAAGTCGTCATGTACATTCATCATTGCAATATACATACGTACCTCTCAGAGATCAGCAATGAGTATTCAAAAAGATAAGTAGATTCGAATCATACTCATAATTTCTGATGCTTATACGCATTCCTCCTACTCATACTATTCATATTCAAAGTTTGAAGTCCTCATCATACTCATACTTAACACTACGCATGATGTTGTTGATTTCTACTCTCTATGACTCAACATATCCAAGAATCACAAAATAAGTAAGAATCGCAAACGAACACTACAATACTCACTAGTAGGTTGTGTGTTTGCTCTGTTTGCTGCTCTGTGTTTTTTGCTTGTGTGTCTTTTTTCTTTCGTTGTAAATACAACAATAACTAAAACTGTAAATTTTGATGAATGATTGGAATCACTCGGAACCATTTATGAGTATTTTAAGTATTTTTCTAAATTCAAGGAATCTGATATGAGTAGCACGGTGTGAATCAAACATATTTCGAATGTTATGAGTTCGATGTCAACGTTGTACTTATACTCATTGCAACTTGTACTTATAAATCAATGTTGTAATGAGTACGAATGAATAAAACTGGTTAAATTTCAATACTGTTGACTCACTCATACTCAAAATTTCATGAGTACTTATGAGTAGCGAAAAAGTCATTCATTGCTGCTCAAACCTAGATTAGACATCTCCAACAAAACAAAAGCATATTTCTGGCTATAAAATTGTCACGAAAAGGTTGTCAAAAATCTATAGAAGTCTACTTTAGGTACTTCCTTAATTTATGTTCTAAATTAACACGCACAATATAAGTGCTGGGAGATGCTAGGTAGTAATTCTAACTTGATGGGTTGTACTAACCAATTATGTAGACTTATCGGTTCATATTACTTCCACTACGACTATGCCCTCAAATCGCCCGCATAGAATATTCAAAATAGCATAAACCATGTGGCATATAATGCCGTACTGCTGAAACTACATATTATTGGAAACCAATTCATCCAATACAGTTTAAAAAAAATTCTTAGTAATCGATCCATTGTAATCGGTGGCTAATATCGTTCTCCAAAAAATAAGGAATGGACAGGCATTGCCTGCCTAAAATTGGGATGCATTGCATACTTTTGAAACTCATTTAGTATTGTCCCGAAATGCAAAAATTGTACTTATTTATACAGAAAATAATCTCAGCGTTGAAGATGATTTTTCAATGAGAATAAGTGTCAAATGCCAACTGCTTTAGAGCCAATTCAGCAAATACGTGTGGTTGTCCATGGTTGTGTTCCAGCGATTTGACTAAACAGACTGAAGAAATAACAACTAATTTGTCAAATATAGCTTGAACAACATGGCTGTTTTCAAAGTTCGGAAATAAATGTTGGAAGAGCTTATAGAACACGAACAAATATTTGCCTTAGCACATGTCTTTACATCGTTTCATGCATGTTAATGTAATGCAGACACTGAAAAATCAATGATAAAAATGAAAGCAAAATTCAAATAAAATTTGTTTTATTATGAATGAAACAGGAGAACAAAATAAATTTCCATGTTAATGTTATTCTCAAAACATTTTTCTAATTCTTAGGAAAGTTCCTTTCTTTAGGATTTTATTTGTCAGATATTCGTTGAATTTTTCTTCATCGAAAATCAGCGATGAAATCAATTCACTTGTTTGTTGGAAACAATAAAATAAAATTGAATATTGTAGCTTCGATGTACTTTTTCATATTTAAGATGTCATCAAACATTTGTTGTCTTTATTTATTTTATTTTATTGTGTACCATAAGAGGAAACATATTTCTTTCAACCCAGTTTCTTTTGACGTATTGCGGTGTTCATAAAAACAGGAATACCACTCTTTTCCTATTTAGAATTTATTAATAAATTATCGAAAAATACTTACACAGGCATAAGACCGTATCGGGTGGCCTATCCCATCGATTTAAATTTGAACCATTGTTAATTTTTAAGCTGACAATACTGGTGTCACTTGTGTTTTCGCAAACATTCAGTACCATTATCTCCAGTGTTTGCCGTAGTCTAGTAGGTAGTGTGTTGGCTTATAAGACTTAAGGCCAGGGTTTGAATCCCGCCAGACATCAAAAACGAAAATATAAAAAAAATATTTCTTGCGACTTCCTCTCAACAGATTTCTAGCAAAAAGTCTGAAAGTTAAAAAGAAAATTGCCATGAAAAGTTTCTCAAAAATCTGTCGTTCGGAGTCGACTTTAAACTGATCCAGCCATTTCATCGTATAAAATTAGCAGCTCACAACGTAAATGGTTGTGAGAAACTAGGTCCAAACTGATAGGTTGTAATGATCAATTATATATGTAATTGAACGATTTACGTTTGAACAATGTTGGGACTGTATTGGACTAACGAGACTGCTGCATCATGATGTCTGTTTGTCAAAAAAGGTCATTTTCATCTTGATGGATACGTTTAATAACTAACAATTTCTATATTTCGGGCTTAGAAAGGCCCACATGTGATCTTATAGAGACCTAATTGCACCCATTATGAGTGACTGTTTGGTGAGGCTTGTAGAGCGAAGGTCCATATTTTCTTGAAAATGAGGATTGGCGCAACAATTACGGTTCAATGCAGATACCTATTGCACCATGATAACCGATTTTTTTTTTATACCAGCTCTTCATGACATCTGATGTGCAACAATATTTGGTTTCAATAGGATGGTGCAACTTGCCACACATCTCATGCCAGAATCGATTTATTGCATCTAACGTTTGATGCCTATTTTAATTAGCTGGGTTTTGATTTTTCAAATATTTTTGAAAGAAGAAAGGAATTCCATGTGAAATAAACACAAACGCCTTTAAGTAAATATTTTGAAATTATTTTTAGAACACTGTGTTAATCGCTACTCTTAATAAATGCAAATATTTTTAGAATTTTTAAAAACTATTGAATTGAATTAAATTTTGTTTATTTCTTTGATTTAATAAATCTTTCATTATAAAGTGTTTGGCTTGCTTTTTCTATTACGCCAGAGGCAGTTTAGAGCAGATTTATCATTCAGACTGTTCGATATTGTTATTCGAAAATAATATAAGAAAACATAAGCATTCTTATAGAGGCATTATAGCTTCTGTTAATTATTAAAGGCATGCGTTTTATGTTGCATGATGAAAATTCCTTTTACGTAAGACCTATTGCATAGAAATCAAGATATTTGTTGCATAGGAAAACTACATACGCGACCATGTCTGTTCTGGCATGAAGTGTTACTAGTGTTTGCGTTGTGTATGGTAAACAACATTGATTCAGCAAGTGTGTCAAACAGAAAGAAGAGTAAAAAAAAATTAAGAAATTCTGAAATTAATGTGGAAATTATACTGCAAACTACAGTGCTTATCCAGTGTATGCACAAATCAAGCGCTTCTATTACATGCATAACATACATAATTGGCCATTATAACCCTTCAGTCAGGATTACGGTCTAGCTTCTCACATCACTTATATTGTGTGCGATTAATTTTACGCATGAGTGGAGGTACCTACAGCTTAAAGTCGACTCCGAATGACAGATTTTTGAGAAAATTTTCATGGCAATTTTATTTACTCTCTGAGTTTTTGCCAGAAATCTGCTGAAATGAAGTCGCCGAAGAAATATTTTTTTCTAATTTCGTTTTCGATGTCTGACAGGGGATACGAACCCTGGCCTTTCGTCTAATAAGCCAACATGCTACCTACTAGACTACGGCGACTACATTTGTATCTTGCATATTAGCTTTCATCAGCTACGAATGGCCAGTAGATATACAAATAAACAAAGAGCTTTTGATGTTGTTGTTGTAGCAATTAAGCCTACTATTTGAAAAGAATTTTGAATTAAACTCGCTTGTGGGGGAGATGTTGAATATGTTTCTGGAATTCTATGGAATACAATACAGCTAAAGAATAGCTAAGGCTGGAGGCACAATGGCAAAATTTAAATTAATTTGTGAAAGCTTTAAAGCTAACCAGACCTTTGCGAAGCAATACTCTACCCTAGTCCCTTGGGGGGAGAGTGCTTGAAGAATATAGAGGGTGGGTTTTGCATGTAGGCACCAGCGATGGTGTGTCGTGCACATTTTTTTGTTAGAACAAAAGTGTCTTTCAAAGATTCCTACCTACGGCTCAAGACAAAAAAACCCTACTGTTTCACATAGACTTTGTGTTCCCTGTCATTTGTCAACATTGCTGTCTATTCCAGTGGCATTGGATCTGGTGTCTTGATAAGTTTTCGGCATCAAATCTAGATAGGTTCCTGATCGCCAACTGAATAGTCAAATATAAATTAGAACATGGTCATAAATTTCATTACGAGAAAAGTCAACTTCCTTAGGGTACAATAATAGTATCCTCAACTATATTCTGAACCATATTCTTAGTAACATATGACGCTCTATATCGATTGAAATGAAGTCGTTTATATTCAATTGTGATATTACAATTCTACTGTAGCCCTGAAATATATACTTCCAAAATGAGAAGTGAACACAATGAAAGATTCGTGAATATAAATGGAGAGCTTGTTAATGAGCTGTTCTGTGCATATGAAATTGGTGTCGTGAAATTGCCTAACTACAGATACGGAAATCTCTAGAAAAGGCAAAATAATGTTAAGGATGGTTCTTGAACTCGCTTACTTAATTAATCATTATAAACCTTTAGTCAGAATTTCAACCCATGTTGTGTGTGTGGGACTTATACTGCAGTGCCGACTCCGAACAACAGATTTGAGGAACTTTTTATTGTAATTAAATTTGACTCTTAGAGAGGGCTGAGAGGAAATAGCCGCAATAAATATTTTTTTATTATTTTGCCTTTGAGCTGGGATCTCAACCATGTGATCTCGTTTACCACCAGGTATATCGGTATGAAACTTGTGTTTTTCACTGTGTTCACCATTGGCCAATGCTTCGATACTAATTAAATGCTATGCAGCCGTGTGACATATAAATTACTCCATAAGGATAGATTTGGGAGCAAAAATTTATGTAGAAACCTGTAGGCATAGCTATCAACTACATTTGGTTTAAAAATAAATTTAAAAAGGCCAGAGACTGTTCCAGTGGTTGGCGGCTAAAGGATGTGTAGTTATAGGTAGTATGGTGGCGAGCATATATATCGGCAAAACGAAATCGGCATAAAACAAAAATATGAAAATTTCTTCAATTAAATAAATTAGTAGATGATGGACTCATAGTAATTTACTAATGTTGATAGAACGGAGGAGGAGAGGAACAGGAATCCCTGGTCTACAAAATTTATAACTTTTTCCCTTACAAAACATGTCGAATGAATAATATTTTACTTTAAAACATTATTAAGCATTTTCTTCATTTGTATAGACGTATGTACTGTTGCTTCCTAAAAAATTTGCTTCAATTAAATTTTTGTTTAGATTTTTATGGAATGCTTTTGTAAGCTCAGCGAAGGTATTGCAAAAGAAATCCATCGATCATCAGTCCAAGTGAAATATATTTGTAACACCATTTAAATTTGCTGCATGCATAAGCAATGAGAACAACTAAAATATAAAAAGAAGACAAAAATTATAAGAATGCAAAGGTAATTAGATTTTAAATTGCCCATAAATTGTTTACTACAAATAATCAAAATAGTCATAAATTTTCCAATTATTTTTAAATTTATTGAAGCAATTAAATGCTGTGTTAGATATTGTATAGTTTTTTTTTACAAAAAAAACAAAAAAAAAAAAAAAAAAAAAAAAATGTGCTGAATTGGTAAGCCCTAAGCAATTTATTTTGTGTGGTCAAATCTCTTTCACTACATTGCAACTTAATTAACAATTAGTGCGCCTAACTTCAAGTCAGTGGGCGCCGTAGTCTAGTAGTAGTGTGTGGCCCTATTAGACGAAAGGCCAGGTTCGAATCCCCATCAGTCTCAAAAACGCAAATGTAAAAAAAATATTTTTTTCGGAGGCTTCCTCTTCAGCAGATTTCTGAGCAGAACTCCTCCAGATAACATAAAATTACATGAAAAGCTCTTAAAAAAAATCTGTCGTTCGGAGTCGACTTAAACTATAGGGTCCCGCTCTCATGTTAAAATAACACAACACACATAAGTGGTGTGAAGTAGTCGTACTCCTGACTGAAGTTGTAATGGTTGTAATTATGTATGTATGTATGTAACTTCAAGTCAATGTATCAACAAAACAATCGTAACAACAAATATCATTTTAGTTAGAACATGGGAAACTTTAGGAAACTCAACAAAGGTTTCACTTTCCGATTAAGCGATTTTGGATTCAACTGGAAAGAAAAATTCTTCCCTGATGGAAGAACTAACACAGTGAAATTTTAAAATTTTAAAAGCATGCTTACATTTGAAACAAGCAGATACTTATTCACACCACGCTTATTATGCTTGCTTCAGTGTTGTTTGGACACTTAACACTTAGATTATGATCCTATCGTAATAGATGAAGTCGAGTATCGTAACCGGTTATTTCCTCAACATATGGTATAGACCGCCAACAATTTATATTTTAATTATTAATTAGCATTTATATTATCGTTTTTTTCCTTCTTCTTATACATACATTCATCATTGATCTTTATAACTTACATGCATGGTGGAATTCATAGTTAGAGAACGACTTCGAAAGACAGAATTTTGAGAAATTTTTTACGTCAATTTTTTCAGAGTTTTTGCCAGAAATCTGCTGAGAGGAAATCGCCGAAGAAATATTTTTTCATATTTCGTTTTGATGTCTGACCGAGGATCGAACCCTTGGCCTTTCCTAAATAAGCCAACAACTACCTACTATACTACGATCATTTAGAAAATATTAAATTCGTGAGCTGTGTGACGTATGACGTATTATTATGAATTGACAAATAAATATTAATCATACGCTTTGTTCGATTCGAACATTATAATCTAGATTAAATATTCAATACTTGTAATACAATCAAAGTAATGTTTGTTGTGTTATTATTTAATATAATAAACTTGGTCATTAGGGATACAAGTATAATACAATAATAATTATTAAACTAATGGATTCATGATTAGTCTGTAAAAATATTGCCTATAAAATAAAATATTTTCCAATTGCAATTTCCAATTATGCAGAATAATATTCATACATGTTAATTGAAAGTTTGTAAGAGAAAGAATTGATTAAGTTTTAAAAGTTTTGAGGCAGGTGATTCGGGCACAACGGAGTGTTTTTTAACATAAATGGAGGAGAACGTCTGGTATATGTGTACAGCTTTTCTATCTATCCATTCAACCAGATATCTATGTAGTTATTTTGAACTTTATCATACCATTCCCTAGGTTTTAATTGTTCAGTAAGTATGTGTGTTGGCTTATTACACGAAAGGCCAGAGTTCGAATCCGATCAGACATCAAAAACAAAATATAAAAAAATATTTCTTTGGCGACTTCCTACTTCCTTTCAGCAGATTTCTGGCAAAAACTTTGAGAGTATGAATAAAAATGCCATAAAAAGTTTCCCAAAAAATCTGTCGTTCGGAGTCGACTTTAAACTGTAGGTCCTGTCAAGTACAAAACAAAAGCTACATATGAATATGATACCAGCTATTTATTAAGCTAAATGTCGTAAAGAAATAAACTGCCACTAATGATCCCATGGTATCAGCAACTGCTCAAAGTATGCATAACTTAACGTGCATAACCCAGGGTCTCAAGAGGATAAGAATATTAACTAAAAAGCGTAACTTTTTCTGCATTATTTCATCTGTAACCTTTTGTAGTTTTTATGTTATTATATTATGAATGTATTTGTATTGTATAATGTATTTTATATTCTATTGAACTTCATTATATATACCAGTTTATATTGGCAAACTTTTGTTTACGCTGTTCAATTTCATAAATCTCCTGGGAAACATTGTAAGAATGTTAGTCGTCATTGTGGTAAAAGGGAGACAATTGAACAAAAGAATTTTTTTCAATTTGAATTTCTTTTATTAAACCAGAATATTTTTATTATTTCGGAATATGTCCACATTCCATTGTATTTTAAATTAAGAGAATATGAACTTAAAAGTTTGCCCACATGGGAGAGGAACACAAAATGTTAGCAATAAACTAATGCAGCGATTGAGTGCCCCAACGACCTATTGGTAGTGTGCACAACTTCAAGTGATGGAGACAGTGGTTTCGATTCCCCTGTTTCTTTGGCCTGACATTGTATCGATTATTCACCAAGAAAAAGAAAATGAGAATTGATTTACGAAAATGCAATTCTCAAAAAAAATAAAAAAAAAATGACGAAGGACCTCCATGAATGTCACTAATACCTGAAAATTTGTACATTCACTATAAAATGAATTACTGTAGTGATCTCATTAAACTTTTTCCATGCTTCCATCATTCCTTCATTCATTCTTCTCATGCATTCACTGACATGTGTGTAAGAGAATCACGAGCATTAAAAATCAAAACAATAAATACAACACAGTATAATATCATCCACTGTGTTAGTCATAGCCCCTGGGGGTCGAACATCTTCGGCTTTTTACACCACTTAGGAATACGAATCTAGACAATGTTCGTTAAAAAGGAAATGAAATTGCATTCAGTTTGGTTTGTCAGCTTCTGCAGAAGAAGGTTCATGTCGCATTTTGTTCAGGTTTACAGTTTATACACCCAAAAAAATATGACAGTAGGATTCACTATTTTCAAATTGAGATTCATTAATAACAATGAGAAATGATCTCCATTTTGAAGAATATTTTGTCATGTTTCAATAGGCCAGTCTTTAGAGTTTTGGCAATGTACATTTTTTCTATATTTTCCACTACATATACTTACATTTTATTAGGTTATATTTGGAAATATTACTAACAATTTTCCTCTAGATTATACATATGCCTCTCATAAATACACACAAATTTTTATCATGTTCTTTTTGTGCCAACATCTGATCATGATCAGATAAAATCATAAAATCATCCACTGTGTTATAAGCGTTAAGACCTGATTTTGTAAGACCAACGAAAACCACATAAACAGGCGCACGTATTAAGCCATTTAAGTAGACAAAGCCAAAGACTAAGGCCATGAGAAAATAAAACACATGTTTTATAATGAATGCATGAATGTTTTAATGAATGCTTGATTGATTCATTTTTTTCTATTACCATGCTGTATACAGCGTGGAGAGCTATTAAAGCATTCATGCTTAAGAGAATGAAACACTCTTTCTGTGACACTGTGCACATGCATTGACATAATGTGTGTTGTGTACCATACGTCACAGTATAAATTGAATTTCCTTTGATGGAATAAAATAAATCTATTACATATACATACACAACAGATCACTATAAATCTTCAGTCAGTATTATGACCTAGCTTCTCACACTACCCACGATGTGTGTAATAGTTTCCTTACTGAAAGGCACGACCAACAGTTTGAAGTTTACTTCGAGCGACACTCTCGATTTACTCTTCAGGTTTTTGCCAGAAATCTGGCGAGAGGAAGTCACCGTTGTTTGGAGATATCCAGGCCAAGAACCGCGGCCTTACTAATAAGTCAACACACTATATACTAGACTACAGCGTCTTTCTTTCTCCTACCAACTATAGTTCCTGTCTGCCAACACATGAATAAATCTCATCTCCTGAGTGTTGGTCTTAGAACAACAACACAAATTCCTAGTATAATGGTGGTATTGTTCCACCGAATATTAAATTTAACTCATCATTAATTAAAACTTAATGCACAATACAATTTTCATTTACCAATCTAATGTTCCGTCCATTCCATTGTAAAAATGTTTCTTAGGTTAATAAAGAAGACTGCATGACGTATGATTAATACGAATGATTAAATGCTAACCAATTAATATTAATCATACGTTCGAATGGTTAACAAAAAGATAAAGATGTTGAAAGAAATATTCAAGGATTAACTCATTTGTTATGCCAAGTAATTTTTGTGTTATTTTCTTATCGTATTAAGAAATTGGTCACACACATATAAATCGTTTGATTTGAATAAATTATTATCATGGTAATCATTAATGAGATAAAATTAATTTATTATGTTTGATTTTCATTTAGTTTTTTTAATTTATTTTTGTTTCTTTTTTACACAATTCAGTAACTTGTAATCTTAAAAATTTAAGTTTCTGTAGAGAAATAATACTCAGGGATACCGCAAGTGTCTGTTCTATCTCCAACTCTACTTTCTATTTTCATTTTTTTCTTCGGCTTCTAAGTCTATCTACTGTTTTGAAGATTACAGCAATATTTGCCATTCGTATTCCTTTAACGGTAAGCTGAGCCAATTGGAGATTGAGGCAAAAACACACTTCCAACCTCCCGTCCATCTTCGAATGGGGTTAACTTTAACGTGGGAAAATCGCAATGCTGTTTAGTAACACAAAAGCGTAGGAATAATTTTGCCTCTCCGCAGTAATGGGTAGTAGTCGCTGTAGTCTAGTAGCTAGTGTGTTGGCTTATTAGACGAAAGACTTAAAAAACGAAATATGAAATAAATATTTCTTCGGCGACTTCCTCTCAGCAGATTTCTGGCAAAAACTCTGAGAAAAAATAAAATTGCCAAAAAAATATGTCGTTCGAGTCGACTTTAAACTGTAGGTCTCGCCGTCATGCATAAAATTAATCGCACACAATATAAGTGATGTGAGAAGCCTAGTTCGCAAACCTGACTGAAGGGTTGTAATGGTCAAATTATGTTTAGGTATGTATGTAGTTAAGGATAGGGTAGGTATTGTTACGAAAATGGAAATGGTGTAACTTCGTTTAACATTAAAATGTTAAACAAAAGCTACAAAAACAAAAACAACGGACTTATTTCTATTAAAAATAAGGAAGAATAAACAACAATTCAGTAACAACGAAAAGGGATAAGCAAGTAAACAACAAACAACAACAACAGCAGGGACAAGCGTAAACACCTCACTAACAACAAGCATGCAAACATGTATGAATGTAAAATGTTGTTTACATTCTAGAATTCTCTTAAGGCGAAGCTAGAACCTTCGCCTACGAGAACATTCATCAGACTGTTATACGTCGTGATATAAAAGGCAAGGCAAAGCATGCAAAGCCGGAGTAGAAGTTCAGTCAGTTTTGTGTGAAGACGAGTTGGGTGTGAAGTAAACCAATCGTGGTTTGAAGATCTCCGTTACAAAGATTGTGTGATAATTGTCATTGTTTATCGCAAAGGGCATAAACAAAGGAATAACAAATAAAGCAATTGTTGTTGTTAGAATCATTTGTGAACAGTGGCACACAAAAGTTGTGTGATTAATAAAGGATTTTATTAAAATTAAACAAAAATTTTTTTATTTTTATTTGCAATCTACGAGCTCATATTTTAAACGTTTTTAAAAGGTAAAAACTAACAATATTAATACTCAGATACACTTGATGTTCTCGGGGCATGACAATCTCAGTGGTTATTCACTGGAACTGGGAATCGAAAAAAAGCCTTCAAGTGCCTTGGTTTCTTGAGATGGTGAAATACTTTACTTCTCAAATCATGTACTATTTAGACTTGAGACTTTTCGAACGCATACAGGAGATTAATTAATGACTAATTAAGGACAGTAAGGGCATTCAACTCTATTAATTCAGTTGTAACAATGCAGCATGCGGCTCATGTTTCACTGTTTTATCGCAACTACAATGAAATTTTGTGTGTTGTTGTATCCTAGTAGTAGTATGTTGGCTTATTTAGACGAAAGGCCGGGTTCAAATTCCCCGGTCAGACATCAAAAACGATTGAAAAAATACTTCTTCGGCGACTTCTTCTCAACAGAAATGTTCAACTGTTTCTATTATAGGTTATGTTAAATTATCCTTCGACTACAAACAATTCAGCTTACTTGGGTTTTAGACGATATGCTTATGATATTAATTGAAAAAATATTTATTCCAATTTGAAAATAATTTGTAAAGACATTGTATTTAATATCGTTTAAGAAAAAAAACAAATTTCACATATTCATACATTATCATGCATCAACTATTATTTTAGTGTCGTACTGTAAGCAATTAAATCCTTTTATGACTTTTTTAAAAAGGTAAAAATTAAAAATAACAAAAGATCCAGGTACTATAGAACGTGATATGGATATTGTTTTAACATAACAAACCAAAGATAAAGAAGACTAGCATGGTTTTGGATAACGATGACATTAATATTGAATGACACATTAAACCAGTACGTGTTTGAAAAGTTTTCATTGTGTTAACTGTTTCTGTATTTGCAACACGTTTGATGACAATTTTAAATAAAAACATGGAAATTTAAGTTGGTTTTTATTTTATTGCATGTACAGACCAAATCTAACAAGTGTGTAAAAGAACTGAAAGCCAAATAACCTTTAGTGACTATTCCTCTAATGCATATACTGGGTAGTGACAAATATTTATAAACCTTCTATTCGCAGAGGCGGATTTTCAACTCAGATTTCCAAAATGTGATATAAGAAGGTTTCCAAAAAGATCTTTGACGAGAGGTCAACAATGGTAAGCAAAAGGGGTTAAGAGACGAAGCAATGTAAATCCTTTTCACTAGCATATATAAATTAGTCCCTTGTGGTAGTTTGTTAGTTAAAAAAATTGACTCGTAACGCTACCTATAGACAATTACTCCTAGAATTCTAAGTTTTACTTGAGCAGATTAATATGACCATGACCCCTCTTAATGCACCATCGCAGTTTCCTTAGATAAATAATTTCAGCGAACATTGTAGCCTCCTACTTTTTCATTTTACATTTAAAACTTGGTGGATCTTGTTGTTTATCGACACCATAAATAAGTCAATTTCCTCGTTTTGAAGCTGCTACCACCAGGAAGATTGGCAATGTTTGCACAAGTGAAATATATAATATTTGCGAAATAGCACATACATATTAGACTGGACTCCTGGTAGACTACGGGTTTCCTGATTTGATCCTCTCAACGCAAACAAGGTCGTACATTCTCGCCGGAGTATCTCCTCCATTCGAACGACCATGGCCGAGCGTACGCAAGATCGGATACAGGAATTATCATCAACTCGCCAACCGTACCATTGAATACGAGCGTTGTAATTTCCCGTTTAGTATCCAATCAGAAGTGGCCAATGTTGCAGCAAAGTGAAATCAATAATACTTTGCGAAAACGCACAAATATTAGGACCAGACTTCCTGGTAGACTACAGGGTTTCCTCGATTGATCCTCTCAACGCAACAAGGTCTGTACATCTCGCCGGAGCATTTCCTTCCATTGTCAACACATGGGCCGACCGCTAACGCAGACAGATACCAGAATTTCATCAACTCGCACGTTACCATTTGAAGACCCGAGCTGTCCAATTGCCCGTATTGAAGCTACCACCAGAAGTTGGCCAATGTTTGCACAAAGTGAAATAATAATATTTGCGAAAACTACAAATATTTGCCGACTTCTGGTAGTTGCTCAAACATGAAATTGACACATTTTGTGATAAACAATCAAGATCCATCAAAAAAATTTTGAAAATTTTTAAACTAAAATTTAATTTGATAAGATGACATACATACATACATACACAACTAGCCATTACAACCCTTTAGTCAGGACTACGGTCTAGCTTCACACACCACTTATGTTGTGCGCGTCAATTTTTTTTTATGCATAAGTAGCGGGTCCTACAGTTTAAAGTCAACTCCGAACGACAGATTTTTGAAAAACTTTTCATTGGCAATTTTATTTTTACACTCAGAATTTTTTGCCAGAAATCTGCTGAGAGGAAGCGCCAAAGAATATTATTTTTTCATATTTCGTTTTTGAGAGGTCTGACCGGGTATTTGAACCCTGGCCTACACACCCACCTACTAAGACTACGGCGACTGCAACTGCGACTACGGCGACTGATAAGATAACATACGATTACATAAAGAATAAAACAGAACTGTTATACAATTGAAATAATAACTGCGGTAATTTTTGTACGATTTGATCAAACGAAATGTCAAACTCTCTACAAAATGAGATGCCACTTTCAGAAGGTCATCACTTATCTTATATTTATTTATTTAATAAAATTTTTCAATTAAGAATAGCTAAACTTGTTTACTTGATCAAACCTCATAACCTATAAATTTGAACAAAATATTTGTGTAAATCGTTTTAAGAGCTAATCTCTCTCATTTCTAAAAAGCTTTGGATTTTTGAAACAGCTTCTAATATATTTGGGTAATCAATAGTAAAACCGTTTTTGTCAAATACATCAAGTTTACAGGGTTCGAGAATATAAAAAAAAAAAATATTTTTGAGTTCTACTCAACTAACTGAACAACTTAGGCTAGTTAGTTACTTGAGTGTTATTTCATTGTCACACCGTGTAATTAATCCTTGGGTTACGTTTCCTTTTTTAATACGAGTATGTTGTTGATTATTTAATTACAAATTAAAGTAAGTAACTAAGTAACTTAGACCTTTTGCTCAGTCGAGTATTGGAAATTAAACCAACAACCCTTACTCTTACTACCCAATACAGCATCACGGCAGCTAATAAGCCTTGATTCGTTGTATGGCAATTCTAAATTATATCGCAATATTATTGTGTGTGGCACATTTTGAAAATATCAAAGAATAAATGAAATTGTCTGAAATAAAGCAATCTTTTAATGAAATTTCTACAAAACAAAATAGAGTATGATAGTCCCATTGTAGTTCCATATCACATTAATACTCCATAAATTATGAAATGTACAAAAAATAAAAGAAATAAAGTATCTCTCAATAAATAATTCAAAATTGCTTGTTAATAATATTCTTATTATTAGAATTTAATTCAATTTATTTTTTCTTTCTGGTTTATTTTTGGGCACGAGCCTACTATGTAAATGGAAATATAATTGAAATGGATTTCCCATTATATTGCAAGGTGAAAGCATATTCAAACAAAAACAAATAATGCTTCTTTCTATAACAACATGTTAATGCAAAACACAATATTATTCCGTGTATTTAAGTGATTTTATTGACATATTTCAGATCTCATTAACATTTTTAAACTAAAATTTAATTTGATAAGATGTTATGCGAGTACATAAAAATAAAACACAATTATTATACTATTTAAATAATAACTGCGGTTAATTTTGTAAGATTTGATCAAACGAAATGTCAAACTCTCCACAAGATAATGCACTTTCAGAAGGTCTCACTTATCTTATATTTTTTAATTTAATTTTGCAATTAAGTATGATCAAACTCGAAAAAATAAGAAAAAAATAATATTTTCCAAGTTCGATCAAAACTCATAACATATAAGTTTGAACAAAATATTTATGTACACCATTTAAAAGGTTAATCTCTCTCCTTTCTAAAAAATAGGTTCAAACATATTTTGGTAATCAATAAATAATTTGTGTGAAAAGCTAAAAAAAACACCAGTTTTTATCAAATAAAACAAGTTTGGAGGGTTTGAGAAATATAAAAAAAAAAAATATTTTTGAGTTCCACTCAACCTAGTGAACACCTTAGACTATGTAGTTACTCGGATGTATTTTCACTGTCTCACCGTGTAATTTGAGTAAAGGTTGTCAGAACCTTGTCTAAGTCTAAGTCCATTCTGCAGTTCAGAGAAATATCTAGACGATGATATCGGTCTTTGGAATCTTTCTAATTATAGTATTAAGAGCCATGGGAGTTCACCCAGAAAGTGTTAGGGTATTTGGACTGATAATTTGATAAATTTCATTGTATTACTTTTATTATCTTTCTTCAGTATATTAATAGAAAGATTTGAAAAGGTCAAAAGTTAAAAAGCCATTTGCATTTTAACTGTTAGTGTAGTTCAGTTAGATGCCAAATTACAAAAGACTAAACAAAATAAAGTACCTTAAATAACAGAAACTTAGGCATGTGTATACCATCACTGATAGCTAAAGCTTTTGATAAAACAAAGGGAAAGAAATTTTCCTACAGAACAGATACAAGAGAGTAATTTAAAGCTTTTCATTCATAAATTTCAATTTCACTTTTATTTCAAGAAATTGGGGGCATTGTTTCAGACATTCGAATAGAATTTCTTTTGAAACGAACAAAGTGTTTTTAGTTGGTAAAACATTCTCGTTGTGAGCAGCTAGTCACAAAATGTACAACAAAACGTTTCAAATGCTTAGAGAATTCGTCTTTTATAAATGGCCAAACAAGCATTATTCAAATTGATCACAGTATACGCATGTTGGAGAGACCAGTATCTCTTAACACTGGGTAATCGCTAATGTTGTGATAAGGCAAGCGTTTTTTGGAAAATCTTTTCACACCAAATTATTGATTACCCAAATATGTTTCAAACTATTTTAAAAATCCAAAGTTTTTTAGAAAGTTAAAAAGGGGAGAGATTAGCCTTTAAAACGGTATGCATAAATATTTTGTTCCAAACTTACATCAAATGAGTTTTGATGGAGTAAACTTGGAAAATATTATTTTTTTCTTATTTTTTTAAGTTTGGCACATCTTAATTGCAAAATTTAATTAAAGATTATAAAACAAGTGCTGACATTCTTAAAGTGGCATTCTCTTGTGAAGAGTTTGACACTTTGTTTGATAAATCGGATGAAAATACCGCAGTTATTATTAAAAGAGTATAATAACTGAGTCATATTTTTTATATATGTTGTCTTATCAAATGAGATTTAAGTTAAAAATTCTCAAAGTTTTTAGGGAACTAAGAACTTTAAAAACTAAATTGTGATCTACTAGACTACAGAGGCTAAAACATATTGAACACTTGAAATATTATTACAAAATTTTTTGTAATAATCAGCAAAAAAAAAGGAAAAAGTAGAAAACATCATCTCACATCTCACAAAGAAAGGAAAAAAAATGTTTAAAGGATACAAATAAGAAAAGAAATTCAAGTGTACATCATATTACCCAATGGTCCATTAAGAAAAAACAAACAATTGAATATCATTACCATTGCTTTTGACTTTTGTCCGTTTTGTGTAAGAATTTTTTTTTATTCAACAACATTTCCATTAAATTAGTGAGTATAGTGGAGCAACAAGTCTGACTTTAAACTCAAACTCGTAC
>QOCX01003098.1:0-18853 GCA_005959815.1 Sarcophaga bullata
ACTTTGTTTTTTGTTTCCAAAACAATAGCAGTGGATATAAAAAGATTAAAAAATAATTGTAAAGTTTTATAAATTAAACTTTTTGTTTTTGCTAAAAAGTATTTTTGTGTTAAAGTAATGCTGCAACAAAAATAATATAAAAGTATGGGCAAAAACAAACATTGTTGATCTATAGAAAAACGTGAAGTTATAAAGAAGCTACTTTTGGTAGGAAAAAATTAAAAATTTATTCAAGATCTTGTTATGATATGATATGGTATTCTAACGCCAAAAAATGGTCGTACAAGCAGAAACACGGGGAAGAAAGAGCACAATTACCAAATTGAGGTTAAAATAATACTTGCGAACTGTAAGAGATGAGCCCAAAACTTTAGCCATAGAGTTGAAAAAAAACTAAATCTTGATGTTCATCCTTGCTACGATAAGAAGGGATTTACTGAACAATTAATCTACAAGCAAAGAACTCCCGCGTAAAGTTCTGCTTTTGGAGAAAGCGACATGTTGTAAAAGGATTAAAATTTGCCCGACGAGGCATTCGTGGTTGACCTCTAGTAAATAGCGTAATATTTTATGGTCTGATGAGAACAAAGTTATTCTGTTTGGCGCTCAAGGAGCGTCCGCCGTCACTACGTTAGACGTAAGCATAATACAGCATTTGAACCACGCGATGTTTTAACTACTGTATAACATGGAGGTGCGAAATTAAATTGTTGGGTTTGTTCTTCCTATTACGGCACTGGTCCTTTATTTTGGATAAAGGAAAACATGACTGCCCATCTATACGTTAATATTTTGGAAAATATTATGTAACCATACGCCGATTAGAATATGCCATTCAAATAGGTTTTCTAAAATGGTAACGGCCCGAAACACACAAGCAGAGCAGCTAAATCGTGGTTTAGTAATAATAACATTGAGTAATAATAACATTCTGGTAGACTGTGTGTCTCCAATTTCAGATACAGAAGAAACCAGAAACTGGAGAAATATGAACTCTTATGACAACCCAGCCGATGTTGTCAGTCGTGGTTGCAATGAAAACGGACTGAAGGATGATGAGTTATGGAATCACCCAACCTGGTTGAAGGAAGATCCGACAAAGTGGCCAATAACACATCTACTCTCCGAAACTCAAGCTGAAGCTGAAACTGTAGACCCAAAACCATCTGTGAACTTTATTCACCCTACTCAAGACATATTGGAAATATTTTCTAAATGGTCCAAAACTTTTAGAATATTGTCATATGTCTATCGATTTTGTGATCACGCATCATTTACTCGAAGAGATAAATTTCGACATGACAGCATAGTTCTGGATCGACAATACCCACAATATATTGACAAAAGGCTCAAGAGATTATTAACACACGCTAGTATTAAACTTGATGCGTATGGGACCAAAACTACCCGTGATGGACTAATAGTTCTTGTTCGGACAAAATATTTCAATGAGGAATATGATGGTCTGAATAGATCAAATTTACTCACCCTTACACCCATAATAATCACCCACTACTCGCCCAAACACTCATTACTTACCCCCAATCCATACCCAGAACATCCACAACTATTATTACTCACCCGAAGATTCATTTCAGCTCCCACCCGACGGAGAGTTATGGCCACTTTAGTGGCTGAAATTGATGTTTGAACCCAAGGGAAGACCCCGACATCCTGAGTGAAACATTTAATACCCAAACTCTTTTATTTAGAACAATTAAAAATTATTTTTTTTCATTCACAAGTTGCCGGCCCAGGAGGATGATGAGTGAACAAATTTTTTCAACCCTAACCCTATCTTCCCATATCCTTTACACATATAATGATAACAACATCACCAACACACATCAACATATACACATATTCATCACACCTTCAACATAATTGTATAGAAATCCCTGTTGTTCATTTGATTATCGATCCTCAAACAACACTAAATTAAAATATCCAGATAGCCCATTATATCTTGTGTATAATTTAATAATTAATTAATGATTGATACTTGCGACAAATAATATAATAAAATTTGTGAACTAATAAATTGTGAATTAATAATTTGTGAGAAACTATAAATATTATTACCAAACATAAATAAAATATGTTTATAACGTTTTCAAAATATATACACATAAAACATTATCAAACAATTATCATTTACATATATACAAAAAAGTATAGAAAAGGTTTGTGGGTTCTTATTTATCCTACCCCCTCTTACCCTAATACTAACCCTCACTCTATAACCCGTCTGTTCAGATCTTATTTCAAAAACTAAGGCTTTAGTAAAAATAATTAAATTTTTTGTATTAATTTCTTTACAAACATTTCAATATTATCTCGACAAACTTTTTTAAAATTATACCCCAAGTAACTATAATCATTCAATACTGGATCTAACAACTTCAAAATAATCAAGATCTTCAACTGGTATTATAATTCTATTTATTAAACTATTAAACTTTGTACAGATCATTAAAAAATTAAGATGATCAGCATTTTGAGACTTAAATGCTAAATTAACTTTTCGAATTTCTGTTAACACAGACGCTAAATATGTTAAATAAATTAAATTTTTAACGCTAAGTTGGCAACGCTGCTCCTAAGCATAACAGAACCATCTGAATAAAACAGAATTAATTCACGTTTTTAAGTAACATTTGAACATGTGTGATGTTGCCATTGTATGCAGAGTTGCATTTTGGCACAAATGCCCTCTTTGGTACTTTTATAATTATATAAAGTTTCCAAATTTTTCATGAATATAATGATTTTTCAACTTTTGATTACAATAATAAGAAAAAAATATTTTACAAGAAATGAATACTTATTGTTATGATTTTATTGTGCACACAAAACAAAAATTTAAACAAAATAAATAAATAATAAAAATGTGTTTTGAGTGACGAAGTGGTACGAATACTCCTTTTTGGTACTTTCAGATGTAGTAATCGTATATATTAATCCTTTAAACTTGTACATAAAAAAAAAAACTGAAACAAAATAAATAAATAATATGTGACAATGTGACTCAAATGCCCTTTTTGATGCTTTCCATTTTATACATAAATCTCGTTAATAGATGTGCTTAAATAATTATAAGAGTATTTTTTATTATTAGCTTGATATTGTTTTGCTATTTAACAAATAATTTGAATAGAACAATATTAAACAATGTACTTATATCTAAATTCCATAAATATTGACTCAGATTAAACCAAAAATGTAATATTCTATAATATTACAAGAATAAATATTTATAATAACATAAAACTTAAGAAACATATATATTTTTTTCCAATGAAGGACTAAACGGTACTTTTTTACTTTTGCATAACCTTAATAATACTCATCACTGTCCTGAACAGCTGATTTCGTGCAAATGTATGTATACCAATTTCTTTGTTTCTGTTTGATTTTTATTTACATTCTTCGTTGACAGATGTCACATTTTTAACGTTTCCTACGCTTGGTCAACCAGAGCATTATACAGGTCGTTCCGTTTTGTTAACGAGAGAGTGCATTTTGGTAAGCATTTACATCGCTCTTCGTAAGCTAAAGACAAACGTACGTTACGTGGACATACCACGAGCACTTTAGTGCTCACAGTGTGAGACTTTGTGCTGACATCGTGAGGATTGAAGGCTCAGTTAGCCCAAATAGAATTTCTTTACATTTTTACATGACATCTTTTTAGCAGTGTTAACAAAACCACTAAAACTAAAAATTCAAATTATAAACAGAATTTAAGTTTTGCGCATATGTTATGCATATCTGTATGTGGAATTCTCTTTAAATAAAACTTCACATATTTTATAACTTAAAATAAACACTATTTCACTATTACATTGCGTAGGTGGTATTTACTTTTATTTTAAATTAGAAAAATATAGTTTTCCCTGTTTAACTAATTAAAGCGTTCGAAATGCATTTCCGTTTGAATGTTAACTTCACTAGTGAAGATAAACACGTTTTAACGGTTTCCGAATACCTTACCTTGAAGATAACGATTTTATTTATTTGTCTTACAGACACAGAACTTAAAACTTTTAATAAGTACCTCCAAATAAATATAAAATCGTTGAAATGAATCTAAAAATACAGTAGTAAGTAATGGAAAGGCGCCATTTTAAAAGCGATAAAATTTGTGAATACGAAGTTTTTAAATGGTCCAGTGCTTTAATTTTTTAAAAACTTCTAAACGGCGCCGTTTTTTTTAGGTTGTTTACCCAAAAACATATGACGCGTTTTTACGTCGTATGAATGCACATACATTTTACATTACATTACAGTCGACCAACTGAGCCTTTAGACTAATTTCTAGTTTTGTTGATAAAAAACGTGTAAAATTATGGATTTTAGTGCAACCACACTGATAAAGAAGTAATCAGCTGCGGTTTTTTACGTTATAAATCAAATTTTCTTTCGACCTTTTTTTAAAAATTTGTCGTAACAGGATAAAAATTGTATTTTTCGCATTAACAGTTCTGGAAATACTGCGTATGTACAAAGGATATTTAAGAAAAATTCATTGATGTCTTCGTGGAAATCTGTTCTTCTTTTTTACTGTCCTTATTTGCATTTCCGTTACTCTATGCTATTGTTACGAAAATGGAAATGGTGTAAGATCGTTTAACATTAAAATGTTAAACAAAAGCTACAAAACAAAACAACGGACTTGTTTACTTCATTAACGAAAATAAAACAACAACATCAGTATAACGAAAAAAGGGATACGCAAGTAAACAACAAACAACAACAACAGTAGGGACAAACGTAAACAACCTACACTAACAACAAGCATGTAAACATGTACATGTTGTTTACGTTCATAGAATTCTCGAGAAGGCAAAGACCGGAACCTTTGCCTACGAGAACATTCATCAGACTGTTTACATCGCTATAGAAAAAGCAAGGCAAAGCATGCAAAGTCGGAGTAGAAGTTCAGTCAGTCTTGTGTAAAGACGCGTTGCGTGTGAAGTAAACCAATTGTGGTTTGAAGATCTCCATTACAAAGATCTACAGAACAATTGTGTAATAAAGGTTATTGTTTATCGCAAAGGGCATAAACAGAGGAATAACAAATAAAGCAATTGTTGTTGTTAGAATCAATTGTGAAACAGTGGCACACCGATACCATATATACCATTAAGCATACATAAAATTTTTTATTGGTTGACATGCTTTTTGGTAACCATTGGAATAATTTTTTTAATCCCCATGAATATTTTCAATTTAGAGTTTTCTAATTTGATTTCCCGTTTAAATTTATAAATCATATATTTTAATTTATATTAACAATATTGCGTAATCATTACTGCTTCAGTTGGATTTAGTACCGATATTGAGTATATTATATATAATACGTTAGATTGCATATCCAGACATATAATATTTTTATTTCAAAGTAATACCAAGAAATTATAAAGTTTTCAAACTGTAGTGGGAATGTACGGTTAAGTAACGATAACAAATTCTTATAACCTATAAATTTTAAAGAGCTTTGCTTTTGTGTAAGAGATAGTTTAAATTATAAAGAACAGTCCGATAATAAATATGTATGTATATATATAGGTAAGGTGGTGGACCACTTAATTTAATTTCCCTAAAGGAAACCATCTCAAATTGACAATAAATCTTGTTATTCCAATAATCTTTATATTGAAGAGGTCGGTCAAGGATTTACGAAAATGGGAGATCACAACCCCCGTCTCTTCATGACAACAGCAGGCTATTGACACTTAAGGTGAAAGACTGTCTCAAAAGAGTAGTGGTCCATAATAATCGACATTGTGATGTGGATGCCTATGCGATCCTCTTCCAGAGTCTACCAATATCACATATACCCTGTCTGTTGCCAACGAGATTGAGTCTTCTCGTAACACGAGTGCAATATATCAAACGAAGGCAATTGAAATGTCTATACCCATAACATGTGGGAGATTGCAAAATCCGTACAGGCTGTGACCTGCTCGTCAGCAATCCAATTTCCAATGATATAGTATCTGTGTCCCGGACCCCATATATGAGTTATCTTTAAATAATCTTAAATTTCTTTTGGAAATGCTTGGCATTCATGGACAAGGACGGACGTTCCAAATATGTTCGTTAGGGGAATAATCTCAGCTTGGCTGTCCGAATAAATCACGAGATTTTCAGGAGAAATCATGCCACTTAACAAGCATTGGGATATTCCAAAGCAAAAGATGAGAGAACACCACTTTGTGATGTGGTCCGGTTTACCTCTTTTGCCATATGAACTTCATCTAGAGAGGCTTTAATTATCTTTCTGCGCTTATTAGGTGCCCAAACAACAGTTTCCAAATGAATATTATTGAAGGCGCCCTCCACGTCAATGAAAGTTGCCAGAGGCCTCTCCACCAGGTAGCTTAATATAGTCTCATGGACATGGACCAAGAATACTTTCCCGCGTTTTTAGAACAAATGATGTTACTCTAATATGTTTGAGATTATTTTCAGTGGCTTTTGGGATGGAAACGACTTTCGCCTCTCTCCTCTTAGCAGGTACACATGAGTACATGAGACAGACATGATAAATTCTCAACAGTCTGGAAATTACAATAGCAGTCACCTGTAGGTCGGCAAGTGTAATGTTGTGTGAACTCGATGATGATATAAAACGTTTGAATGAGCCCAAGGGCCACCGAACGGTGATTAAGCTCCAATTGGCGTCATGACTGTGTTCACAATATCTATACTTGTATACATATTACCTATATTTTTCAAAGGCCAAAATAGTTGTGTCTGAAGTAAGAAAAACGCATTTTGTAATGAAATCAACCTCAATCCGGTTGTATTCGAATTTATTCAGAATGAATTGTTTGGCTAACATGAAACTGGATGATATGCTATGTATTCGAGTGATATTTCAATGACAAAGTTTCAGTCTAACTAGCTCATCAGTTTAATTTGTTTTATTACCAGAAAATAGACTGCATATGAGGAAACTAGACATGCCATATATTTATTTAGTCTAGGTTTTTGTTTTTCTTTTTTTCTTTCGTGTCAATCGAATTGGAATATTTTTTCCTTTGTTGCCATGCAATTATACCACGTCCTATAGAGGACACAACGTTTCTATTTTAATTTCTTATTCAGAGCAAATTTTCAAACTAGAAATATGTATTGCTTACTATAAGTTAAGTTATTCAAACCAAATATTCTGGTTGATAAAAAGCAAAAAAAAAAATTCAGAAAAAACATATTTTGTTTTGATTTTTTTAAAGGAACTACAGACTAATTCGCTAACATATTGTATAATATCAAATATAAAATAATGATGAAATAAATAATTAAAGAAATAAATAAATAATCGTAGAAATAAATTTAATTTGTATGTTAAATAAATCCATTTTATTATATCTTTTTGTCGTTGTTTGTTATTAGAAATTGCAATTTAAAACAGCAATTATGAAGACAATACATTTTCACCATCTATGGTAGATATTATTTTTACTTTAACAACTAAGTCATCAAGACAACACCCCTGTATCTAGTATAGTTTCTTCACCAAAATAGAAAGTGAACAGGAACGCTTACTAGAGGCTTACGTCGCCTATACTCTGTCTTGTTTTATGCATGGTTTTTCGCCCACCAAGAATGTCTCTCTACACTTTTTTCTCATTATAGCTCAATAGTGTGTATAATACTCCCGTCTTTATTAAATTGGTTTTCAATGCACTAAGAGGCAATGTGTTATCCGTGTGTATATACTCCTGAAGAGCTAGTGCGTTACTCCTGGAGTGAGATCCCTTTTCGAACCTCTGGTTCTTCTTCAAATGGGCCAGCATCAATGTGGTTTTGTTGTCATATTATACACATCCTAACTACGTAACAATTTCCTACGCAGTAATGTGTGATTTACGTGTTTTAGGTGCATAAACACACTTACTTACCCGATTGCATTTGACTTTCTTATAAAATCGGTTGGGATTTTTTATCCACAATAGCATTCTTCACCTTGCTAATTGGTTAAAGGCCATCGTCAGTTGATATCCTCAGAAGTCTCTAGTGGTGGTCCAAGTGTGGTCCAAGTGGTCCTTTGTCATCTAGGCAATTCCCTTCGAAAGACTTAANAGACTTAACTAGAATAGCTGTAATCAATTCAACCCTATTATTAACATCCTGTATGCTAAAGACGTCGTCGTATACTAGTAGGTAGTGTGTTGCATTATTAAACAGTGGGCCTGGTTTAAACCTCGGCACAGACATCTCAATCAAAATGAAATATGAAGAAAAATAATTTTCTTCGGCTGGTTCCTATCTGCAGGCAAACGATCTAAGAGCAAATAAAATTGCAATGAATGTAATGACCAATTAAGTAAGTATGCCAGAGTGAACAGGAGTGATTTGTCAAGGGCTTCCAACTTAGATTTTTCCCAGATGGAGTTCATTACGTTCGGGAATAGACTTATGGCCGATTAATTTTAAACATCGTATAACGAGCACTTGAGGATGGGTGTGTTCGAACACAACAATAAGTTTCTCATTAGAACCTTTCAGTCAGGATTACGACCTAGTTTCTCACACCACTTACGTTAAGTGCGTTAATTTTACACATGTGTGGCGGAACCTGCAGCTTAAAGTCGATTCCGAACTACAGATTTTTGAGAAACTTTTCATGACAATATGTTACGTCCTATACGTTTCCTAATGTTGTTAGCAAAAGAAAAGTGTATGTGTAGTGTGCACATGTATCATATAAGCAAAGTTCTCCAGTGCATTGGACAGGTCTGTTGTCTTTGTTTTCTCTTGATTTATTTTGCTTGTGACGTCATACTGGTACCCATGCGTAAAAACAATCAAACAAACATGTGTATTTTAATGTAGGGCAAATATGTTTTTTATTAAATTTTATATAAATTTATTAATTTGTTTTTGTCAATTCCAAAAAATTGCTTTTAAATACTTATTAATCGTTTATACTTCATAATATGGATATTTTCCTTTCGATATTGTATTCTAAAATATTTATTTAATTTGTAAAAAATCATGACTTTCTAAATTTCTGTTTATCAATTTAAAATTTTAATTGAAAGACAGAAGTGATTATAATAAATTTATTTTATCCTTATACTGAAATTCATGTATTAATTTTAAAATAATTCAACATGTTCTTCATTCATGTCATTCCATCAACTGTGAAAAACATATTCTTTACAGTAGAACAATTGAACTCTTTGCCTTTTAATTTGCAATTAAATATTTTCGTTGTTATAGAGGTGTTTTTGCATTAATTACATTAAAAAAAATTATTTTTAAGTAACACTTTGGAAAAGAAAAAGAAATAGAAAAGGTTCCTCTTTAATATTAAAACTAGCTGACTCGGCGAACTTCGTCCCGCCCAAAATTGATCTTTTTTATTGTTCAAAACAGGTCACATTATATATTTATTGCAATAGTTGGGAATAGGGCGAAATAGGGGCAAATAGGGCCCCTGTACCGCCCCCTCTGATATCTTCTCAAAAAAGAAAAACATAAACCATATGTGTTCTACGGTACGCAGATCTATCTCGTTTAAAATTTAATCGAAGTCGGTACGTTATTTAGGTGAAGTATATAAATAATAATAATAATAAGTCCGAATCATGTGTAGCACTAACGAAGTTGCTCCAGAACAAAAACTAACAAACATACATTTTATATATGTATGTCCATATGCAGCTATAAACCATCGAATTAGCCGACTTGTAGATATCTTTTAAAGGGTGAGGATTTTCACGCCCATTTTTGGTGGGATTGTCGATATCGAACTCTACGAACTTACCACCAAATTTTATTCGTCTACGATCAATATGTACCTAAATATTCAATTTTAATGATTCGCCACGCCCCCTTAACATTTAGGGATATGAAAAATAGATGTTGTCCGATTCTCAGACCTTGAAATTTGTTTGCTGAAAATTAACATTTTGAATCATAAATAAAAACCATCAAATAAAACCATTAAACTGTTTAAGCTCCATTAGTTTTAGACTTCATTCCATATATGCACATACATATTAAGTACGTATTAGAGTTACCTAAAAACTGGTAACCATCTAACAAGATGTAACGATTTTGCCGTTTGCCAATAAACAAGCAAGTGTACGACGCTGAACGATTTTCCTATTTCAAACAGCGTTTTTCGTTAAAAAAAATCCCCCAGTAAAAATAGCAATTCGTACTTCTTATATTTTAAATCTTACACATTAATTATTGAAAAGCCTCGAAAAAATGTATTCATTTATCCAGTCGCGGTAGTTAATAAACATCACGTATTGCTAATAGAAAAAAAATATCTTACTGTGGCGAAATACTGAAAGGAGAAAAATGAAATAACAAATAAAAAAATTAGAAAAGAATCGTTTATTAACTCAGTGATAACATTTTGGATGGAAAATTGATATGATGTTCTTGATTGTAAATTTTTAAGGTCCAAACAAAAGTTTCCTCTAGATAATCTGACATTATTACACCACCAATCCAAAAGACATTAAAAAACTGCCAACGTTATTCGTGATCGATCAGTAAGTCAAGCTGGATTCACAACATATTGTTTCGAAAGAATTTTAGTTTTTTTGTGAATTTGTTCTGAAACGATTCACCCACTGTTTTCGAAAAATTGCTTCTGGAAAAACAAGGCTAACATATGAGATATGTTTGAAAATCGACTCGTATTAGTTTACTATTCTATCAATTTCTATCAAATTTGCTTATAAATTTAATATCTGGCAGCACGTTCAATGTTTCGGAACAAAACTTAAAATTAAACCAATTTCAAACTGAAATTGTTTCGAAAGCAAGTTAACTCACTTCGTTCCTCTCTCTCTCTCTCTCCTCAAAAGAGAACGTTCATTAAAAAATTGTTTCAGATAAAAATTTTTCCGAAACCATGAGGTGAATCTAACTTAACTCTCTTCCTCTTTCTTCTCTCCAAAAGAAACGTAAAAATCTATATAAAAAATTGTTTCGTAACAAAAATTTTGCCTTCCAGCTTCGAAAATCCATTCTCAGACTCCCACAAACATAAGTTTGTGACGTACTAAAGCTGCACAATTACGTAACTTAACAATTATTGAAATTGTAATATTTCACAACAAATTGATTAATTTTTGAAAAACAAGACGAACGATATATATACATTACCAATGTGATTATCGTGCATTGAAAACAAGATCTTTTTATCAGAATTCACATTCATATCGGAATTTCGCTGTTGACAATTTGCGTATTACACCCCGAGACATGTTCTAATTCTCTGAGAGTTAATAAATCCGATAAAGCTAAAGTCAAATTCTCAATGGTTGTGTTTACTTTCCGTTTTATCTTCCCCTCGCGTCACGAAACATATAGACAAAGTATTTAAAGTTTTGTGTAATATGCACACCCTATGTAGTGGTGGCACTGCCATAATTTATCATTGAACATGCAGTATACATACATACATACATACATAATTGACAATTACAACCCTTCAGTCAGGATTACGGCCTAGCTTTTGTTTGTTAACTTACTACATGAGTGGTGGCGACCTACAGTTTTAAAGTCGAATTGCGGAACGACAAGGATTTTTACAGAAACTTTTCATGGCTAATTTGTATATTACTTTCAGAGCTTTTGCCAGAAATCTGCGCTGAGAGGAAGCCGCCGAAGAAATATTTTTTTCATATTTCGATTTTGATGTCTGACCGAGGATACGAACTCTGCTCTCTCGTCTAATAAGCCATCACACCACCTTCTAGACTACAACGACTTCATTACTGAATAAATATTAAGATTTTATAAAGAAAACAATCTGCATAGCAAATTAGCATATTTTGTAAAGACATTATAGCTCGGGAAAGCGGAAAAAATACATCATTTTCCCTGGAATTCCCGAGATATAACGCGGAAAGCTATCTGCCTAGCAGATTAGCATATTATATCCCGTGAATATTGTCTACATATTGCAAGAGTTTTAAAATAAAATAAAAATTTTAAAATAATTAAGGAAATATTGTAAAATAAATAAATGTTAAAATAAAGAGTGCCAAAGAAACAAATTTATTTTATCAAACAGACTACGAAGGATTTTACTAAAAAGGTCTTCTTTCTCTTTGCCTTTTCCACTTTACTATCAACAATGACTCATTGCTTTGAAATGTACTCTACTCTTATAAATCTAAAAGTAGTATTACTTCCGTATCCATTTAACTATAAAAAACGCAATTTTTCGGTGACATGTCCAACGAATAAAAACTAAAATATTTATGCAACAAAAAAAACTTCTAAATTTAGATAGACAATCTTTCAGAACGAAGAAAATTAGACTAGTCAAACTGCTATCGCACCTTACTCGTGGTCGTGGTATTACTATTATCTATCTGTCTGGCTGCCTTGATTTACAGCAAGGACATGCATGTACAAGTAAGTTTTAGTTTGTGAGTGAGAGCAGGTAAAAATAACAAGCTGTTGATTTGCAAATGAAAATGTCCTTGACAATTACAAGGGAAACAAATAGTCAGTCCTCTCACCAGACACCAATTATCATAATACATAAATACTTCGGTTAGACTACTGTTCACAACAATCATAATAAAGTAGTCAACGGAATAACATCACTGGAATCCAAATTAACAACTGAAATTGAATTAAAATGGAACTTGGAAATAATCTGGAATTCGAACAGTATATGATAGAAAATGAACTTAACGTAAGTATACAACTCTAAATGATGTGTGTGTGAACTTTTAATAAATTTTCTACATTTAAGATCAAGGTGAGTTTTGTATCTTCTTCAACGAGTTTCCAAAACTCAACATCACCTACATATAGTCCTAGTACCTACTCCGAAACATCTTCATTAGCATCAAAACCTAAACGAAAACGTACTGCGTTTACCAGCAAACAGTTGATTGAACTGGAGTGTGAATTTCACTTTTATAAATATTTAAGCCGACCCAGAAGAATTGAAATTGCCGATCGGTTAAAATTGAACGAACGTCAAGTTAAGATCTGGTTTCAAAACAGGCGCATGAAAAGCAAAAGAGATGCAACAAAAGCAATTCCACAAATAAACTCCATAACCTTTAATCAAATTGATGAAAGTCCTGATAATTTTCCCCTTGTCTTATTAAAACCGGAAACTTTGAGTGTCAATATGAACTATGAAAAAGCGTCACCACAAGAAACTACCAATTCACCATTTGAATCGGCGAATAATAATGTTTCTTTCATGGACTGTAATTGCTCGCTACTAGACGAATTTTATCCAAAAAAGTGGTTTAATGATCACACAGATACCCTAAAATGCCTTCTGGATAACTCTATGTCCAATGACAATAGTCATTTGGAAATCCTTCGAGTTTCACCATACGATACCAATTCCTCATTATTACCAGAACCAGGCGCAGATCCTTCGAATAATTTGTCTCCAACAGCTAATCAGAATCCTTTAAGCATTGACGATGATGATGAATTCATAAAGTATATCATGTTGTAAATAATTAAAGAACTTCATATTTGTAATAAGATCATTTAGATTGTGTATTAAAATTCCAGTTATAATCTAAATTCAAGCATATGTTGTAGAATGAATATAAACAGATTTGACTTTCGTCTAGAGGCATATAAATAATATCTAAGGAATAATCGTGACTAATTGTGCAAAGGCAACTGAAAAAAAATTATAATAAATTTAAATTTAGTATGTATATAAATTTGTATGTTGTTTTTTCTTTATTAAAGAAAGAGTTTGTAATTGTGAATTTTTATTATCAACTCCATAAAAATAAATGTCGTCAGTTCTGTTATAACATATTGTTTGTGATTAATTCACCAGCAACATAGATAGCGTTATATTTATCAGGTGTATGTGAGTACTCATCATATTGATCTGTTGTCAAGTTCTTACAGTAATCATGGTTAATAGATGTTTCACCTACTTTCTATCACTGTTCTATCTTTAGGATATATTTGAGGCTGATCTATGGATACTTACTGTTGAGAATAAAATTAATTATTATGATGATGGGTGGTTTACCATCAGTTTTATAGGAAACAATATTTAATCACTAAAATATTTTGCGATATTTATTAAAAAAAATAAATAACAATAAAATAAAATTAATTAAACCAATAAGTAAACAATTTTCCCATTGCAAAACATAAAAGCCCATTTAATGCATATTCAGCTTTATCATAAGTGTTTTGTCGTATCGTGTTTGTGTCGCAAATTAGTCGTTATATTCAAATGGTAAAATATTCATCACTAAAATATACAATTTTTTACAATTCTATTACAATTTTCGGTATCACGAGTGACGTAAATAAATGTCAAATATTATCGTCAAATGTCAAAAAAAAATAAATCGTCGTTAAGGGTTTAGTTAACGACAAATAAAAAAATTAATTAAAAGGAATTAAAAAAATGGATGTGACCAACCATGTAAGTTCTTTTTAACACTTTTTTTATAAAATATAGCTGAAAAAAAAAAACACTAAACAGTTCACGGGGAGTAGAACTGTTAGAAAAGAATCCAAATAGGGCAAAAGGATACACAAGATTATAATTTAAAATAAAAAAAAAAAAATTAGTTCTCAACAAATCCGAATGCCATGCTAAGAATATGGTCCATGTATACAGTCTACATTGTCACCTACAGAAGAAGCTGCCACCAATAATTACAACTGAACACTATTGTTTACCCACCTGGTCATTCATTTGCTATTCGAGGCATTAATACGGAAAAGGATAAGAATGACTCACTTATTCTAATGGATGAGAAGGTCATAGTGCATGAAGATTAGGCGTACCTATATTCGAAATAAAAAATTTTCGATCCATCTACCAACAAAACAACGATACCATTGAACATGCTTTTTTGCGCAGTTAACAGAAAAAGCAACACATGAAATAATGAAATTACGAACTTCTTATTTATTAAATAAAAAGCTCCGACAAAAAACCTCGAAAAATTATCTTCTAGATGAGCACAATGAGTACAATGAAAGTATAAACATCATTGTATACAGAAGTGTGTCAGTCTTTAATTGAAATTAAAACGTACGCACGCTAGAACTTTCAGCTGAACTAAGATAAGTTAAAAATTTATAAAGAAGGTTAAAAAAAGCTTAAGAAAAGCTTAAACGTTAGGAGGAGGATTTAAAAGAAAAAAGAATAAAGAAGAAGATTTTTAAAGCTTAGAACAGAGGAAACAGAAATTGAAAAACGACGAATTGAATTGGATGAACTAAAAACGCTAAAATAACTGAAGTTTACATAAAGTAAAGTCGATTCCGAAAGACAAATTTTTGAGAAACTTTTCATGACAATTTCTTTTTGCTCTCAGATTTTTTGCCGACGAAGAAATATTTTTTTTTCATATTTCGTTTTTGATGTCTGACCGGTGTTCGCACCCTGGCCTTTCGTCTAATAAGCCAACACACTACCTACTAGACTACGGCGACTTCATGAAGTTTACTTTATTTGAAAAAGATATACGAGTACGTAATTTTTTTTATTAAAAGACGTAATATTAAAGAAATAAAAATGAATTAAATATTTAATGACTGCATTATTGATGATGAGCTGTAGTATATTCTTCCTCACTTTCAGAAGAAGAAAATGCACCAACACTTAGGGCCATTATTACAACATGCCGTTAAACTTGGGGCTAGTTTAAGGTACCTTTAGCTAAAGGGAACTGTAAAATTACCTTTAAATGATTTTCGTTACTACAACTTACGGATAAAATAAAGTTAACATTTTCAAAAATATGGCAGTGTCGGAACAATGCCGATAAAACTGTTCACTTAAATAAGTTTATTTAAACGCAGTGGCAACGACTGGCTTTTTTGTTGTATTTGTTCATTTTGATTATATTACAAGTTGCCATATTGAAAATTAAGGATAATATGGTAAGTTCAGGCATAAACTTAACTTTAAAGCTGGATTCACCCATGGTTTCGGAACAAAATTTTTGTTCTGAAACAATTTTAGTTTTTTGTGAGAGAGTTGTTCTGAGAACTTCACCCACTTCGAACATTGTTCCGAAAAAACAAGGCTACCCATATGAAATATGTTTGTAAACGACGTGTTAGTTTACTATTAGGCAGCACAGTAGCATTCTATCTTTTAATATTATTTAATATTTTTTAATTATTTTTTAATAATAAGTGACACAAAATTAACACCGAGTAACACATTAACACCGAGTAAAACATTAATAAAGAAAATGAAACAAATGCTCTGTATTGTTATTATACATACTATATGTATAATATAATATATATAATATAATAAATATACATGTGGCAGCTCAGTTCATTTTGTGTATAAAATTGAAGTATCTGGCAGCACTCCTCCCAATTGTTTCCGGAACAAAAATTAAAATAAACCATTCAAGCTGAAAATGTTCCGAACAAATTTACTCTCTTCCTCTCTCTCTCAAAAAGAAGAAACGTCAAACTCCATTATAAAAAAAATTGTTTTCAGAACAAAGAATTTTGTTCCGAAACCATGGGTGAATCCAGCTTAAAGTTTATCCTTTAGCTTAACGCTTACTTCTATCTTATTGGCTATTTATAATAACGAAAAACAATTTAATCTGTCAGTTTAGGTTAACGCAAAGTTGTAGTAATGGCCCTTAACATTTATATTAATTAATTTATAATTCGTCTATATTGTTATTTCTTACCGCCAACAGTACATTTTGGAAATTTATGAGGGACAGGGTCCTCCATAATTTTAAAAATTTATAACAATTTTGAAACAATCTGTGTTGTTTCATCTACAAAAATCTACAAAAATGTCGTTGCCGTTAATTTTACATAATATGGAAAAAAATTAAAAACGCCAACGACTACAACAACTGTCGAAAAACGCCTTCGACACTCATAAAGCTAAATAGAAACAAAAACGAAAACTATAATTCATTTACAAAATATTTTCGATTACAATAACTGAAACATACTTCATCACAAGATATATTTTTATTTTAATATTCAAAATTCATATTGTCAAACGTCGATGGTCCAAGTATCCTTCTCTTCTCTGTTATAAAGCATTATCTGTGTAAGCGAATAAAACTACACAAAGAAATATTTTACATTTCTTCTCTTCATTTCTTCAATGTGGTAGCTATGACTTCAACTTACGCAATAACCCTTTCTCTTATTCTATCTTATTCCTATACCGGCAGTTTTCCTATTTTTTAAAATAGTCTAGTAGGTAGTTTGTTGACTTATTAGACGAAAGGCCAGGGTTCGTATCCCCGTTCAGACATCAAAAACGAAATATGAAAAAATATTTCTTCGGCGACTTCCTCTCAGCAGATTTCTGTTAAAAACTCTGAGAGTAAATAAAATTGCCATGGAAAGTTTCTCAAAAATCTGTCGTTCGGAGTCGACTTTAAACTGTAAATTAAATTAACACACACAACATAAGTGGTGTGAGAAGCTGGGCCGTAATCCTGACTGAAGGGTTGTAATGGCCAATTATGTATCTAGTAAAATATTTTATTGAGACTTTTTTCTTTTTCAATAACATGTGTTTACTTAACTAAATGGTAACATGTATGAGTATAACATAGCAAACTATTGTTGTCTCTATTCTATTATACGGTACTTGCTAATTTTCTTTTTTAAGAGAATATGTTAATAACATAAAATTATAGGAGAACAAGGGTGCCAGACAGTCAGGCATTTCAACGTGTGCAATAGTAATAGCAGCAGTAAAATAATTGAGTTTAAATTCATTGAACATACCAAAGCATCCACGTTATACAGTGTGTAAATTCCTTAGATAAACATTCTTCCACTAAGATCTAAAAGTTCCCCTTGCGCTTGTTAGTAAGCTTGTAGAACGTGGTGAAAATGAATTATCATATTCATTTCTCCTACTTATTTTTGTTTATACTTTATTTGTGATCATGTGCATATAGTACTAGTCACTTGAAATATTTTGTCGGTCATTCCTTCCTTTATTTTATTATGTGTTCTTATAACTTAATTTCATTGTTTACATTTCTGTTTGGGTGCGTACATATGTTTGTGCATGTATATTGCATGCATTGCAAGATATATTTTCTAAAACAACAAATTTGAGCTACGAAGATGTGTTTGTTGAAATAAATCAAATTCCTGAATCAGAAACTAATCGACGCATTAATATCAGATCCAAACAATTTCGCAATGAATTTTAATTTAAAGCAGGTTCCCTTTTAATATTTCCTTTTTTTAACTTGAAAAGATTTTCTTAAAATATTGTAATTGATTTTAAAAATATTTTTTATTTATTTTTATATTCCAAACAAATCTGGAGCATAACATATTGATGTACATAATAACGTAGATATCTTATATTTTATTATAATTAATTAACACTTAAAATGATTGCGCATACAAATATTGATTAAATATATTAAATTATTTAATTAAATTCATGAGATGCTTCATTAAGTCATCGTCATTGTCAAAATCTAAGGAATTTTGATTTGCAGTTGGGGGCATACATTTCGAAGTGTCTGCCTCGGGTTCTGGCAATGGTGTGCAATTGGTGTCGTGTGAGGAAGCATTGTCATTTGGCATATAATCATCTGGAAGGTATTTTAAAAGTTCGGTATGATCATCAATCCACTTTGTAGGATCAGTCTTTTCTAATAGGGAACAGTTGCATTCCATAAAGGAAACATTATTATCCGCCGATTCGAATGGTGGATTCACGGATTCGTTTTGACGAAGTTTTATTATGACTGTCATTAATCATATTCGATGAAAAATTAAAATTATTGGATTGAAGTAGAGTAGGTATTCCTTCTGATTGACTCATATTGACACTCAAAATTTCTGGTTTCATTGGGACTACGGGTAAATT